>CANYCX010545037.1:0-14670 GCA_948193385.1 Breynia disticha f. nivosa
ATGTTGGAATATGTTTTGTTGATGAGATGGATTGAGAAAAAGCCATGTTATGAATTATGATGCCATATTGTGTTGGTTAATTATGTTGACATTTGGTTGATATGACATGAAAATGTATGGTGTTGTTATTGAACATTTTACATCGTACATTCATTGGGCTCTTGGGAGCATGAAATTGAATGAGGGAGGGTTACCGGCCATTGGGGCGTAATTGTATTTGCAGTCGTATATAAAACATATGTTCTGCTGCACCGTGGAAAATATATCGTTCACATTTTAGTGTTCGAGGGTGCCGGCCATTGAGGCGTTAAACAAGCCTAAAAAGGTAGAAAAATCTATGGACCATAGTATGAAATTGTAACCTTAACTCCTGGCCGACGAGGCCCGTTTGGAAACGTCAAATTATTGGGATCCCGGGTGAAATCATAATAGAGAATGCATTAGAACATGCATTCATATTCATTTTTATGATATTTGGCATGTTCTTTATGAACATTGATATATTTTGAATGAAATAAAATGTTGACGATGGTTGAGATTACGAGTCATCTGTTATTGGTATGTTGGAAATCTCCACAAAATCCCTTTTTCTTCCTCTAAAAACTCTCTGTTTCTATCTCCCTTAACTCTCTTTCTTTTCTTCTGTTTCAATTTACCTTCCCCAACTTCCTTTTATTTCTCACATTTGACAACTCCAGCTTCAATTTCCAAGTTTTCTGAAAAATATGCCACATTTAGTAAACTATATGTGGTCATCTTTAGACTACACGTTGTAGTGATTACAACGTGTTTTATGTTCGCCACGTGTAGTATACTACACGTTGTAGTAGCTGCAACGTGTAGTTTACTACCGCCCCTTGTATTTTCTTTTATTCTGCAACAATTCTCCTTTTATATATACTTACTATCAACCATCAATCAACTCGCAATTAACCCATTTTTTTCGATTTGTCGAGTAAATTCTTAATTTCATTAATCATTTTAATTATTTTATTAATTATTCGTATGATCTCTTTGCCACACATTTTTAGTCCACATGGCATTCGACACGGCCATGTCCAAGGACGTGTGCTTCTGTTTTTATTTTTTCGAAGTTTCCAACTCTGAAACTTATTATATTTATTTTTTCACGATCTCAAAGTTCTTAATTAATAATTATGATATAATTCTGGGCATTACAATTTGTAAATGAGAAAGAAAAGATTGTTTTTGGATTAACTTTTTATTGGGTTTAAAAATATATATATTGAAATAAATTTAGTTCAATTCAGTTCAATTTAGATTGTTTATAATTGACCAAACTGCAAGTTTTTAAATCTCTTAGCTACATTCATTTATTTAACATTGATTTTAATGTCAATTCAATTAAAATTCATTCAATTTTTTCTTTTTTTTATCGGTTTGTTGTTCCCCCATGCTGTAATAGTTTAAATTTGTATACAAACCCAATTAAAAATATCTGGTTTGACTATGGAATTGAAAACATTGTGGTACAACGCGTAAATGTTCAGTTGGTTCGCCAAGAGCTGCTATGGCATGATCAAAAAGAAAACAAAAAAAACAGGCGGTATGATAAGTGCACCAAAAACTCAAAGTGCCCTCCACACGTCACTATACTTGCTTGCGCCCCAACTATATAAACATCTATGCTCCCACTTGTAGCTACTTCCGCTACTAAGACATTCCATTCCTTCTCCAAACGCTTGTTCATACCAATAACCACCGCCTCATACTTCCCCTCTCATACGCTAACTTCAGCCATGTCTCGCCGCCCTAACTTCCAAGCTCCCCGTGGAAGAGGAGGACGTGGTGGCCGCAGCGGAGGAGGGCGCGGCGAGCAGCGGTGGTGGGATCCAGTGTGGCGAGCGGAGCGTTTGAGACATAAGCAAGCTGAGGTAATATATTCAAAAGTGAAATAAAAGGAAAGTTCTTTTACGGTGTTTAGATTACTGTTTTCCGTTGAGAATTTGTGTAATGACGAATGTATACTGCTAGTTTGGGTAGCTGAACGGTTTATGCAAATATTGTGATGTTCAGTTGAAAGTTTTTGCGATACAATTGCAGTAACTCGTTGGTCTTTTTGAATTACTGTTTTTCCATTGGGATTTGTGAGATGATGAGTATAGACTGTTAGTTTTGGTTTAGTTTGATGGTGTGGAGTGCAAGTGAATGGTTAATGTGAATATTGTGGTGGTATAGTTGGAAGTGTTTGATGGGGATGAATGGTGGAGCAAGTTGGAGCAAATGAAGAGTAACGGGAAGCAGGAAATGGTCATAAAGAAACAGTTCAATCGGAACGATCAGGACACTCTTTCTGATATGGCTGCTCAATTGGGGCTTTACTTGTAAGCGTTTTAGTTTTTTTTCAATCATAAATCTGTTCCTTATTGAAATTGTTGCTCATAGTTGGTTAGTTGAAATTGTGCTTTATCTTATTGCACTCTTGGTTAACTAATTTGTGCAGAATATGTAGAGTCCCATTGTCGTCTCAAATATGTTCTGTAGCCAACTGTGTCTGCGTTCTGTAACTTGTGTTATGCATTTAAACCTGCAAGATTCTTTTGTTAATTGTTTTAGATATTGAGAAGTGAATTCTATATGGACGGTAGTTTTATATGATCTTACAGGTATAAAACTTCATATTGTAATTCACTTACTTTTTTTTCTTTATTAAATGTTATGCTTGTGGAAAGGAAGTCATGCGTATAATAAAGGGAAGACCCTTGTCGTTAGTAAGGTTCCATTGCCAAACTATCGGGCCGATCTTGATGAGCGTCATGGCTCCTCACAGAAAGAGGTAATAGCGCTGAGAACATTCAAATTTGAATGGTTACTTTCAAATAAATGATAATATGTTTTTTTTCCCCGCAGATCAGAATGTCAACTGAAATTGAGAGAAGGGTTGGTAATCTCCTTGATAGCTCACAAAAAGCGGTGCTTGTAAATGATTCTTCTGGTGGTTCTGGTCGGGAGCATGGACAGTCTTCACTTGGTGTAAAAAAAAGCAAAGCTCCGTCCACAGTTGATACAAATTCCGACAGTGAGAAACTCAGTGTTGAACTAAAGGAAAAGCAGGAGAGATCAAAGGTAGAAATTCTAATCTTTTTGCATCAAGTTGCCTGTATTTTTCTATTGAGATGTGTCAGGCTTATGTTGGTTTAATAATTTTAGCGGTGCTCTTCTTGAGTATGCTAAGTGCTAAGAGGTTTCCTTTGTTATGTTTTCTTGTCTGCAGTCTACTAAAAGTGTCATGGAGATGCAATCCTTCAGAGAAAAACTGCCTGCTTTCAAAGTGAAAGAAGACTTTCTGAAAGCTGTCACAAAAAATCAGGTGTCTTTTCCTTGTCTAGAAGCACTCATCTGAGAGTGATTGTCTTTATAATATTTTCTAGAATATAGACATATTGTACGAAGAATTATTACTTAACCGAAAAAAAAGTATTAGCATTTTCCAGAGTATTACTTATATTCCACGGTTTATTTCTAATTATCAAAGCCATGACCTGGGTGTGGAATCCAATGCCACTTCATATAGCCTATATTTAGTATATTTATTTCATTTTGGAGAAGATATGGGATGTTATGCATTGAGAAATTTGGGCAGATGTCTTTTCAGTAAAATGATAGATAGCAGAATGGCAGCATGTCTCTTCAGTGACTGATCATGTCTAGGATTGATGATTCATGGATTATTGACATGATATCTTATATCATGAATCAAATGAACAGTTTGATCAAATGAACAGTTTGATTTTTGTGCTTGCTTTCTTTCCCTTCTTTATCTAATCAAAGTACGCTCCTTTGCTTGTGCAGGTTTTAGTTATTTCAGGTGAAACAGGCTGTGGTAAAACAACACAGCTTCCTCAGTATATACTGGAGGAGGAGATAGCAGCTCTACGTGGTGGTAATTGCAACATAATATGCACACAACCTCGGCGAATATCAGCCATATCTGTTGCGGCTCGAATATCATCTGAGAGGGGAGAGTCTCTTGGGGAAACAGTTGGCTACCAAATTCGGCTGGAAGCAAAACGTTCAGCTCAAACACGACTGCTCTTTTGCACCACTGGAGTCTTACTGCGGCAGTTGGTAATTCACTTCAGAAAATGCATCTACCCAAGCAGTGGGGTTCACTGTTTTCTATAGAGGCCTCAAATCTGTGGATTTATGTGTGCTTTTATTATTCCTTCTCTTGATAATCACTTGATCTTTCATATTTATTCTTCAAAGCTTTTTTTTTTTGTTCTACATTTAGTGATAAAAACTTAAATTGCAGGTTCAAGATCCAAATCTAACTGGTGTTAGCCATTTGCTGGTGGATGAAATTCATGAAAGAGGCATGAATGAAGATTTTCTGTTGATTATTCTTCATGATCTTCTTCTAAGGCGACCAGATTTACGCCTTATACTAATGAGTGCCACAATAAATGCTGACTTATTCTCAAAATATTTTGGAAATTCTCCGACCATTCATATACCGGTACTTTCACGCTTCTAAATTTTTTACTATTGATCATGTTCCAAGTGTTTTTGTTTATTTCTCTTCCTATTTGATATTTTAATAGGGTCTGACCTTCCCTGTGAAGGAGTTCTATTTGGAAGATGTTTTGGAGAAAACTCGGTACACTATTAAATCTGAGTCAAGTAATTTTCAGGGGAACTCTAGAAGAAGAAGAATGACAAGAAGAGATCAGGATTCTAAGAAAGATCCTCTAGCTGAATTATTTGAGGCATGTTTAATTACTCTAGAGCATCCGGAGCTTCCTTCTTTTTTTTTTGCCTTAGTGAAACTCCTAAAATTTTAAGATGAAGAGTAGGTTTACCCCAAGTTTATTTACTTTTTCAAAGGATGGACTGGTACGTGGGGGAAATTATGTTACAACTGGTAAGCTAGGAGATAGACACATCATTGGCATGGCATTTTGATACTTAAAAATTCTTTAATAGCATAATGGATTCTGCTCGATAAATTTTTTAAGTCAGTTATACTTGTGTAGCACGCTCTTAGTTTTCATTATTCCCAGTTAACTACATCTTGCATATTCAAAATAAAAAGTAGATGCCAAAAGTTTGGAGAAAGCATATAATCTGCTCATCTGGCATGGCTTTAGATTATGGGTATGCAATGCATCTCAATAAGTTGCTTTTAGGAATGTATATCTTATGTTAGGACAAGTTAATGGAGGCTTCCATTCTTTGTACACAATAATATAAATTGTGTAATCTTAGTTGTGTGCTCTGGCTAGAAAAAGGTTAATTGTCTGTCCTAGTAGTTTTAGATTATAGCTATGGTTGATTTTGTTTGACTATGTGCATTTATTAATCATGGGTAACTATAATTTGGATATCCATCTTCAGAATTTGAAATTTCTTTTTTGCAGTTCTGTTGGTACCCATGATACTTTGCTTTTCATCCCTACATGGTGAAAAAGAATTCTCAGGACTGTATTTTTTCTTTGTGTAGGACGTTGATATTGATATCCAGTATAAGGATTACAGTGCATACACACGCCAATCTCTGGAATCTTGGAACCCATCACAGCTTGAGTTGCGTCTGGTATGTACTTTATGGAAATTTAAGTATTTTTTAGGACGGTTGCTTTCTGTAACTGCTGTAATAACTTGCAATATTTGTTCAATTTGGCTTCACGGGAATCAAATTGTATTTTTCTTTTCAATTATTATGTGATATTTGTCCTGTAGGTGGAAGCAACAATTGAACATATCTGTCGCCATGAAGGTGATGGGGCAATTCTTGTATTTCTTACTGGCTGGGATGAGATTTCAAAGCTACTTGACAAAATTAAAGGAAACAGAATTCTAGGGGATCAAAGCAAGTTTCTAATCCTTCCTCTTCATGGTTCGATGCCTACTGTCAATCAACGTGAAATATTTGACCGTCCCCTTGGTAAAAGGTAAGTATCATTAACAATTTTTTCTCTGTTGATTAATAATTATTATTTAATCTGGAGAAATGATTGCTTTTGATTATTTCTTGAAATTTTATCAAATCTTTTGCATTTTTTTGCTTGATTCATCCTCTTAACTGCTGAATGTGTTCACTTGCAGAAAAATTGTTATTGCTACAAATATTGCGGAGAGTAGTATTACGATAGATGATATTGTGTATGTTGTAGACTGTGGAAAGGCCAAGGAAACAAGTTATGATGCTTTAAACAAGCTGGCTTGTTTGTTACCATCATGGATCTCAAAGGCTTCCGCACATCAGGTATTCACCTAATAATTGAAGCCTGATAAGGAGCTGATTTAATTGTTTCCAAAAGGTTAATAAGTACTCACATTTGATAGTTGGTATTTAAAGTTTTCCGTTTTCTTTCTGGTGATTAAAACAATTGCAGAGGCGAGGTCGTGCTGGTCGTGTGCAACCTGGAGTTTGTTATAGGCTATATCCAAAAATTATTTTTGATGCAATGCTTCAGTATCAGCTTCCTGAAATTCTTCGAACACCGTTACAAGAGCTATGCCTCCATATAAAAAGCTTGCAACTTGGAGCAGTTGGATCATTCTTGGCGAAGGCACTTCAACCACCCGATCCTCTTTCTGTTCAAAATGCTATCGAACTTCTTAAAACCATTGGAGCTTTAGATGAAAAGGAGGAACTTACTCCTCTTGGTATGCACTTTTCTATTCTAACTATTTTCTTCATCAAGAATTTCAAGTGGGACACTTGACACATTTCAAATTGTTGTGCCATACAGGTCGCCACCTTTGTTCTCTTCCACTGGATCCCAACATTGGAAAGATGCTCTTGATGGGGTGTGTTTTTCAATGCCTCAACCCTGCTTTAACAATTGCAGCAGCTCTTGCACATCGCGACCCTTTCGTTCTTCCAATAGATCGGAAATATGAAGCAGATGAAGCAAAAAGGTCCTTTGCTGGTGATTCATGCAGGTTAAGTTCTTAGAATTCTGTGCTATCTACTGATAACATGATAGATTCTTATCATGGATTTGGAATCAGTTCCTAAAAGGTTTATATGAATGTTTTTTCAATACAGTGACCATGTGGCTCTTGTTAAAGCTTTTGAAGGATACAAAGAAGCAAAAAGTAAAAGAAATGAAAGATCATTTTGTTGGGAGAATTTCTTGTCGCCCATAACATTGCAGATGATGGAGGATATGAGGGATCAGTTTCTCAACCTGCTGTCGGATATTGGATTTGTAGATAAATCCAAGAGTCCTAGTGTATTCTCTCTCTCTTTTTTTTTCCTCTCGTGAACGCACCCCCCTTTGTTCCCATACCATTTTGAGATGCTATATGGAGATAGAATATTTGTTGATTACTTTCACACCATTTTCAATGATTTTACTTGAAACCATATGTGTAGACGCATTGATTTATTGCCTCACTTTGTTTTTGTTGTCCATGTATGTCCTGTGTCATTCAGGCTTACAACCAATACAGCCATGACTTAGAGATGGTATCAGCAATCCTTTGCGCTGGTCTTTACCCAAACGTTGTACAGTGCAAAAGAAGAGGAAAGCGTATGGCTTTGTTCACGAAAGAAGTTGGGAAAGTTGATATCCATCCAGCGTCTGTCAATGCTGGGGTTCATCTTTTCCCTCTCCCATATTTGGTGTATAGTGAAAAAGTGAAAACAACTGGTATTTATGTCCGAGACTCAACAAACATATCAGATTATGCACTTCTTCTCTTTGGTGGCAATCTCATCCCCAGCAAGAATGGGGAGGGCATTGAGATGCTCGGAGGCTACCTTCATTTCTCTGCATCAAGGAGCGTCCTAGAATTGATACGGGTAATGGCTTACGTTTATTTCTTTTATCATGTTATTATCTTCCTGTCAATATATGCCAGCAACTAATGTTGATTCACAGGAAGTCATTCATTTTGTTGTTGTTTGACAGAAATTGCGTGGAGAACTCGAGAAGTTACTGAGCAGGAAGATTGAGGATCCAAGCCTTGACATATCTGTGGAGGGAAAAGGAGTTGTCTCTGCTGTGGTTGAGTTACTGCACAGCTACAATGTAAGTTATTAATATTTGCATCTTATGGATCACAGTCAAATTTTCCGATGCCATTTGGCCATATTTAGCATGTTTTTATTGGAGAATCATTCCTTCATGCATAATTCTCTAATGATTTTGTAATACTTGAGAAATGTGGAGAAGAGAAGCTTAATTTAGTTAACTTACATTACAAGAGTTCAAAACTGTGATTAATCTCTACTATTGTGGGTAAAGAAGAAACAATTCAATCCAAAAGAACTCCAAATTTTCAAGCTCATCACACAATTCTTTGGGCAACAAGGACATGCTCACAAAATAATTTGGTAATTGGGCAAAGTTATAAAATGTTTGTTAAAAAAGTCAAAAGCTAGATAAACAAAACTCAAGTGATTGAGTTATCTGGACTTATTATATGATAACTTACTCCAAAAATTTCTCAAAATAGAAAATGATTCAGTTATATTGACAAAGCTCTCCATCCGAACTCACTTTTTTCATGCTTCCCTCCTATTCCGATGTCTCTCTTATCTTCTCCATCACTTCATCATCATTTTTTCCTGTCCTTAAGGTAAGGCCAACAATTGAGTTCACAGTCCATTCGATTTGTCTTCTAGTTTTGTATGGTATATGAGCTTATCATGGTTAGGTTGGAGTTTGTGTCTGGTTTTGTCGAAGTAGTTGGAAAAATGGCGAAGGATTTAGATTCTAATGGTGTTAGGGGTTCTGTTTAATGGGCATGGTTGTTGATGTACAGGTATTGAGATTGATACTAGTCGTACTTCACTGATTGTGGCGAAATCTTTGGATGGTTTTGACGTGTTTCATGGGTCATGTTTGGTATAATAGGGGCTTAGTAGCCTTGTGATGACTGTAAATCTCTAATTATCGTAGAAGTGGTTGGTCAAGCTTTGAGAGCACTTCTATTTACTAGACATCTAATACACTTCTATTTACTCATTACATTTTTTTATTTCAAATATTGCTACATGAAAAATGTGGAAGAGGATAAGTAAAATCTTTTGCGGATAAGTAAAATCTTTTGCAGGTATGCATGAATTACAAAGCCATGAATATTTTACAAAATCCTTGTTTTTGCACCGCCGACCTCGTATATGGAATTTCCCGCTAATCTGTTACATTCACAAGGATAAACAAAGAAAGAGGGAGGGGGTGAGTATAACAGTGAATATGTATGTCTCACCCCTACCTAACTATATATAGCATAAGTTAATCGTTAATTAACACACTCAGCCAATTATTTAGTGATCTTCCTTTAACCTACTTAATTTATTACGAAACTTCACTTTTGTCTGAAGCACTTATTTATCCTTTTTCACTACCCTAATTTTTCAACGATTTTTTGGTTCCCCATTCTTTAAGCTTACCTAGATGCCCAATATTTTGGCAAAACCCCACTACAATTAGCTTTCAATTCGAGTCACAGCAGGCTACACGTGGTGAGCTATTGCTACACCTGGCCACACGCGTAGTCATGTGGTTGTGCGAGTAAATGCGCGGAAGGGACGACACGAGGTCGTGACCACCGAGCGTAGTCCCACCTCGTGTAATCACCACTGTAGACCTACTGCACTATGCAATCAACTCAATTCAAATCCCTTTCACACAACTACATATCACCAACATTTCCAATCCTAAGTCCCACTTCAATACACTAAATTAAATCAAATAACCACATGCAATCAAAGATTGAACAACATAAATACTCACATCCAATCTCATGAACAGAGTGATTACATCACAACGGTCGTAAACAATTTAACACACATCAAAACCGATCATTTCAACCATACAGACTCAACCATTTTAACATCGACATTACTAGTTCTTAGTCCAACTTTACCACACTAATTAAATCCAAATAGAGCAAATAAATAAGGTTCAACCATATAAACGATCTCATTTGATCACGAACATCATAACACTAATATTAAAGCAATTGACAAATAAAAGATTGCCACATACTAATACTATGCCACATTGCTCAATGACATTCATTCTACATTTTAAACATTTCCAAGAACTCATCGCACAATTCTCATCACACTTTTCATTTATCGCATTTAGATTATTCTCTCCATTCCTAATTTTGAAACCATTCCAACACAACATAGCATAACTTATAAATAGATTAGCATGATACATAATTCTAAACTGTTACCACTCAAATCACACGTCACCACATCATTCCTATAAAACAAGGTAAGGCCATAATAATGAGAATAATTTGACACATGATTCGAAACATTAATCAAAACATCCCTCATCATATTTATATCCCCGAATGTCACATGTTCATTTGTTTTATGTTTAATGATCTAAATCCACATACCTCATGACTTTCATATGTTTCGTGTGTTATCTAACTCATGCACTATGCCAAGTAAGGCATTATGATGCATGTCTCTCTTTTTCTTCTCTCTATTCGTGCAGCCATTGGTGCTAAAAAACATTGTACGTTAATCAAATCTTGTGTCCATTAATGCTCAATAATAGATCATTCATTCGTTCATTCGTGTCGTTTGTTATACGAACTTGCATCCATTAACGCCCATTCCTATGTGTCCATTGACACCTCTATATGCCTTCATGTCCATTGACACCTCTATATGACCTCTGTGTCCTTTGATACCTCTAATGCAACTTTCGTGTCCATTAACAGCTCTAATGCAACATGTGCGTGATGGCATGCTAATGAATGCATTTCACAATAATGCCATAAGCCAAACACAAGACCACTGCATTCGCAACCATTAACATTTGTATTAATCTTAACTTTTTCATACCATTTATATCAGTTATCTCTTTTTTTCCTATAGTCATAAATCATACAAACATCAATCCACCACTCCCACACACCACTCTCACACATTGCACCGTCCATTCAAGCAATTCAATTTCAACTAAATAATTCGCTGAAAAAACATTCTACTAAGTCTCACAAAACCATTACCATTTAATCTCATCTTGCTCAATCCATACCTATAGTCATAAATCATACAAAACATCTACACATATCACACAATCACTATTCATAAATCAAACCATATTCACATATACCCAAATAGCGAGTCACATCAATATTCATAATCCACATCAAGAAAAACTCTCAATTTATAATTCAATCATCACAACACCTATCAACATCAAAATAAACCCAGACACAACACTCAAACAGCTCAACATAACATTCAACCAACTATTATAGAATCAGAAATGCACTTCACAAATAAGCAGCAAGCCAAATACAAGTCATTAGCACACACACACTCATTACCATTTAATCTCATCTTGCTCAATCCATACCATTTATCCTCAATTATTTCTTTCTTAAAGAACCTTAAAATCACAAATCGCACAAGCATCAATCCATTATTTTCATACTTTTCACCATCTATTCTTACAATTCAATATTAAGAAAAGACACAACAACATTCTACTGCATCATATAAGCCAACACATCATTTAAAAATACACCCACATATGTCACATAAAAAATATTTAAACATAACATGCAAGCGATTCATATCAACATTAATTCAATATTCAATATGTAACATCCTGAAAAAATAATTAACAAAATAAAAATAAAACGAAAAGTTACTAAATGAAAGTAAATTGAAATTAAAAGACTTCAGTTGATAATGGAACCAATGTGCATGGATATAAATTGAATATGCCATAAAGAAAATATGAAGTATGAGATGTGTTTGCATTAATGCAAACCGTGCCATTACTAATGGCATTGGCACGAGATGTGCTGCCATAAAATGCACCATGCCATGCAAAAATCAATGAAGCATGAGGTGTATCCATACATGTACACCGTACCAAGGAGGAAAGGAAGCACAGATTGTGCTTACATGGGAAGTGGACCGTGCCACAATTGGTAGGCACGAGCTTTGGGCACAGATCGTGCCAATCTTTGAGTGGGTCGTGCCGAGTTAAATTATATGTGGTGTTCGACTTTTAAAAGTTCATTTTTATTACAAAACATGGTAGAATCTGAGAGAGAAATAGAGGAACCCTAAAGAGTGAGGGATGACTGATTCTGAGTTAGAGTTGATGAAATTTCATGGAAAATAGCTACCATACGGTAAATTCTTATTTCCTCTATATTCAATTCTACCTTTGCTATATGGTATGTAATAGCAGAACCATGAATTTGAGTTGTGAGATGGAATAAGGTAAATTATATGTGGAATTGTTGAATTGAGTTAGCTTGAAGTTATGAATAACTTTGTGAGTGAGTTAGGAAGAGTAATTGAATTACTTGTGAGATTTTAGCAATTTGGTTATGCAAGAAAAGATATTAGTACCGATTGTGTTTAATTTATTTGATAGAAGATCCAACATGGAGTTTGGATATGACTTAGGCATTTAGTTGATTATATGAAATTAAGGTAAGGGGTTACACTTACCATTAATATGTATTCATGTTAAGCTTCTTAATATGATTCATACATGGATTTAAAAAATGCTTGTTAGAGTTGATGTGTGTAAGTAAGTGTTCTTACACTTCTTCTTTGTCTTGTATGTTAAACATACTTCTTAGGATGCAAAGAAAGATATTTAAAGAACTTACGTGTTCTTGAAAAACTCAAGTGATGAATTTGTATAAGCTTGGAAGCTTAAACACATGAAAAAGTGAATAATGCTCATATAAGGAAATTAATATGCTTAACATAATGCATTGTATTGATGATCCTATGATCATAGGTGGTTATGTGTTTCCGAGTATGAGATGTGATGTAGTCTTTGTGTGAGAGTTGAAGGATATATGATTTGTACTTATCATATGATTTGATATGTGCTTGAATTGTAAAAGTATTATGTGATTATGATGGATACCTTTATGGTAATGCTATGTGGTCCTGTGTGGACATTCCTTTGTGACTAGTATCTGTGTGATACGATTGAATGAATGATAGAAAGGAAAGCATAATTGAACTGTATGCGATTATAATCCTTTGTGGATTGATATTGTGCTCCGTGTGAGCGTTGCTGTGTGCTTTAGATATGAATGTTATTTATACATTCACATGTGTTGCATAATCATTTATGTGACACGAGATTGTCTGTTTGATAAAAGGGCGAGCTGTGTGCGGTCCTGGCTTTACTGTGTTAGCTAAACTTACGAGCTTCGTGCTCAGAGCTATGTGCTCAGGTTATATGCCGTTTCCATTGCTGTGTGCTATGGTGGAGGTCCACTGCTGTGTGCTATGGTGGACAAAAACCCGGGTCATTTTGTGTGAAATTGCATTGGCATTGCATACAATTACATTCATATGAATACAATGCCTTGATATGATTATCTGTGTGATATGAAACCTGTGTGGTTCGCATTTGTTGTATGCTGGACTGAATAGATTATTAATCTGTGTGATTGAGATTGTAGATAATAAGCTGTGTGCTGGATTACTCTGTGTATAATTGTTGTTGTGTGTTTTTGAGTAAGTTTATGAATTGAAGAACACTAAGTATGAGTGCTATGTGCTATGGTATACTTAGTATTGTGTAAGTATACAATAGTAAGTTTATGAATTGAAGAACACTAAGTATGAGTGCTATGTGCTATGGTATACTTAGTATTGTGTAAGTATACAAGGCTATATGCCAGTAAGATAATGTAGGAAATGCCTTGACTAAGTATGTATCTAATACAGAAGTGAGATGTGTGCAAATCACTGAGAATTAAGAATGAAATAGGCATTTCTGAGACTCAACACAACCTCGTGTTGAACAGCACGTCTTCGTGTTGATATTGAATCTGGATAAAGGTAACAAGCACGACATCGTGCTCAAATGAGGCACGCCCCGTGTCTACTGGGAAATCAAAGATGAACATGCCCCATGTTTATTGAGCACGCCCTGTGCTGACTGGAGTTTCCCCTGTACAACATTTTAACAACGTTTTGTTTATCACTTATTGAGTATTTTTTATACTCATCCTTTTGGTTGTTTTAATATTGTGCAGGTTTAGCAAGATTCACGAGGAGGATTCGAGCACATGTTAAGAAAACCGAATTTGTTTTATAAAAGAGTTTGTATTGAGCAGATTAGTGTTTTGATAAATTCATGGAATTTGCTTGTATCTATTATAACTCTTTTATGTATCCGTGTTTTTTAAAGATATTGGCAAAATATTCGGAAATAACGTTTTTAATTTTGAGCTCCACACAATGCATACTCAAAAGGCATACGATTATCAACCAAATATACTTAACCATGGTTTATACCCTAGATAGTTAAATAAGCTAGAAAGCACACACACTTACCTCAAGGTATGTTCTTATGCTTGCCCCTCCAGTAATTTTCTCGAAATCTCCTTCGTTTGAAATCTTAATATGATAATTGCATAAATTTCCAATTAATAACAACAAATATCAAATTTATTGTTTTATTTATTTTCCAATCAAATTCTTTTTTGATTACTAGTTGACTCTTTGTAATGCCCTGAAAAATGTTTATTTTATGTTGAAATAATGTTTAATTGAAGTGGGAAGGGTATATGGAAATATAAATGTCGGCCATCGAAAGAGAGTCGGAAACGAAAAATAGAGCTAGAAATGTAAACTAATATACGTTATTTATTCAATAACATACGTTATTCTTACTACAAGATGAATAACGTATGTTTATGGGGAGAATAACACACGTTATT
>CANYCX010545055.1:0-12594 GCA_948193385.1 Breynia disticha f. nivosa
ATATATTCATGTGTAATTGAAGCAATTTAGACTAGACTTGATTTGTAATTGACTCTTGTGCATTTTAGGATTGCAACAATATAAGAATTATTTTTCTGTAAGTGAGTAATTTATGTTTGATGTTAACTAATCTTTCATGCAACTTTGTAGAGAAGACTCATATGGTTTACTTGACTAATTGCTGTCAATCTTGAAATTATGAAACTAAGTTTTCATTTCACTTTTAAACTTATAATTTATTGGCATAAAACCTACATAAAAAACTTATAACTTCCAGGTAGAAAGCTCAGTAAAAATTGATTTGTTTATGGTATACTTTATTTAAATGAGTGACATTTTTTACCTCTTTTATCAATTTTTCAAGTATGTTTGTTTTTTCACTTAATATGCAAGTCCTACAAGGTTCAAAGGATTACGGCTGGTTTTGTTCCCAAAATTTCCAATCAAGATTTTTTATTGGGTGCCCCTACTGTGAAAATATTCTGGTTCCGTCCCTGCATGTAGGGAAACTTATATGATGCTTGGAAATCAGCGAGTCTCGACCATCCTGCAACATTTGACACACTTGCTATGAATAAGGAAGTTAAGGACACAATCCTGAAAAATCTGGACAGATTTTTGAAGAGAAAAGATTTATAAGAAAGTTGGCAAGGCATGGAAATTTGTTATATGGACCTCCTGGGACAGGGAAATCTAGCTTGATTGCTGCAATGGCGAATCATTTGAATTTTGATATATATGACTTGGAGTTAACTGAATTTAGGGCTAATTCTGATTTAAGAAGATTGCTTGTTGCTACTGCAAATCGGTCAATTTTGGTTGTGGAGGATATTGATTGTACTATTGAGTTGCAAGATCGATCAGCTGAACTGCAACATGAAAGTTATCCTATTAGGAAAAAACAGGTTTGGCTTCTATTCAGTCTAATATGCTTTCAGGATTATAACTAAAATAAAACGACACATCAGTGAGTTATAGGGTATGTGATCGGTTTATGAATAGTGTAAACTCATAACTCAATATGTTAAGATTTGAGCTAAAAATAGTGTCAGATCGAGTTGTTTTGTTACTAATTTCATTTCGCACTAGATCTACGATCGAGACGGAATAACGCTAATAACTGAAAATGAATGTAGAGTAAAAGCTTATCTTAGAATTGTTTTTTTGTTGTTTTGCTTCAATTTCTGTAGGTAACATTGTCAGGATTGCTTAACTTCATAGATGGAATATGGTCAAGTTGTGGTGATGAAAGGATTATAATTTTCACTACCAATCACAAAGAACAACTGGACCCTGCATTACTACGACCAAGACGCATGGATGTTCACAGTCACATGTCATACTGTTCATCATACGGCTTTAAAGTTCTTGCCAATAATTATCTCGGAATTAAAGATCGTGCATTGTTTGGAATCATAGAGGAACTGATGAAAACAACTCAAGTGACTTCAGCTGAAGTTGCAGACCAACTGATGAGGAGTGACGATGGGGTTTAGAATGCACTTAGTGAGTTAATGGAGTTTCTTCGAATCAAAAAAGAAAGAACATGAGGAATCAAAAGCTGAGAAGATAGAAAATGACGAAGATGAAGATGTAGCTGAGACAGCTGTAGGAATTAGTTAATTATTTTGCTGTTTCGGAACTTCAAAAGTAGACTCAAAGAACATCGTAAACATCAAATCAAATGCAGCCTAAACCTGTTCATTATTAGCTAGTTTTTGTTTTGATTGTTCTGTTCATGGTATAGCTCGTTATCTTCTATATCTTTTCAAACCACATTGGAGTCTCTAGCTTCCAACTTTCTGCCATGAATCTTCTGATAAATTGCTTTGATGAGTTGTACTTTTGTTTTTTTCCTTCTCTTCGAACAGTAATCTATCACTTCTGCCAAAAAGTGCGTCTGGTTACGTGGAGTGCACTACTGCGATAGTACAAATACTTCTTTTCTTTTTGTTAAAAAATTTTAAGAGAATGGTCGGACTAACCCGCGATCAGAAAAAAAAGGAGTAAGACGCCTTAACCGCTGAACTCACGGACGAATGGTACAAATACTTACTTCTAATACCTACAAAGTGTTGATTAGACTGACAATCCAACCCTCATATGAAAGTTTGAACCCAGGTTCGAGTCTGAGGAGAGTCGCCCCGTGAGGGAGGAGTCGTGTCTCTCGCTTCGAACCCGGATTAGTCTCGGTCAATGTATCGAGATACCGGAGGTTCAGACAAAAAAAATATTTACTTCTAATCGGACTGTTTTTTGGAAAAACTACTAATCGTTATTTAAGAAAAATGCCCTTACATCGTTAATATTTTTTCCAGTCCAAATTGATAGATAATTTTATATAATTGTAAGGATTAAAATTTAATAGTTTATTAGTTGTAAGCAATAGTTATAAAAAAATTTATAATATTAATCTTATTTTATTAAATGTTTTAATTAAATAATAAATATTTATATGAAATATATATAACAAAAAATTATCTATGTATTACACCAATATTTTTAAAAAACTCCTGACTCGTGGTTTATTTGAGACGAGAGACACAATTTCAATCTTACAAAAATGACTCGGCTAGAATGATTTGGTGAGAATTCCGCACCCTCAATGTATTGATCAACCTCTGCTTTTTTGATCTGAGTCTCAATATTTTCAATCCATTAAGCTGAGACTAATTCGGTTCGAGGATAAGTTCTGGATGATTAGGTTTTATTTCCTTCCCAGACGGCGTTGTAGGAATCGAACCGAAGTTCGTACTAACAAGTTCAGTCTCAATCATCAATAAAGTAAACTAAGATACGCTTAGTATTGATCGATCTCTGTGACCTCTGAACTACATAAGAGGTAATTAAAATTATGTCTGACAATTAAACTTCCTTGGAATGTACATGGAAAAGGAGAGGAAGATGACAATAGGCATGCGGGCCAATGGGACTTTTTGTTTTTCATAAATGGCTTACCATGAAATAGAAAACTTAAACCAGAAGGTTCTCAATTGCTTCACTTCTTGTCTGAACAAATCCTCAAAACTTCACTCACCATGGAAACTGCAACAACAAGAAGAAACTACACAACCATGATGCCAACAGCTTCTTCACTTCTCTCACTTTACGCATCTTTCTCCACAACTTTAATGCTTCTCAGAAATGTTTACCATGAAATAGTCCCTAAAAAGCTTGAGACCTTCATAGTTTCCAAGCTTTCATCTTACTTCAATACCAAGAAACCAACTTCTGTTACTTTAATCATTGATGATTCTTGGGAAGGTCTCAAACACAACCAACTGCTAGATGCTGCCACTCTTTATCTCTCCACAAAGATTGGCCCCAAGAACAAGACAATCAGAGTTGGAAAATTTGAGCATCGCAAGAATGCAGCAACTGCGCTTGTTGAAGGTGAGAAAGTTGTGGATGTGTTTGAAGAAGTTGAGATTACATGGCAGTTTGTTCGGCTAAGAGAGAATGACGATGGCGGTGATCAACGTGGTAACGTTCCTCGGAAGAATGCTTATGTTGGTCATGGCCCGTCCAGCAAGTCTCAGTTCATGTTAACATTTGAAGATAAATATAGAGACAAAGTCATTGATAAGTACTTATTTCATGTTATAAAAACACATGAGGTTTTGACTCAAGAAGAGACTGTTCTGAAGATTTATTCCAGGCCTCAGGGTTCTTGGAAATCCATTGAGTTTCGACATCCATCAACTTTTGATACTCTTGCCATGGACTATGATTTAAAGAAGAAGATCCGAGACGATTTGGACAGGTTTCTGGCTCGGAAGGATTTTTACAGAAGAGTAGGAAAGCCTTGGAGGCGTGGTTACTTACTTTACGGACCACCAGGAACTGGAAAATCAAGTCTTATTGCTGCCATGGCTAATTATTTGAACTTCAATGTGTATGATTTGGAGTTTACAAGTATCCACTCAGATTCTGATCTGAGAAAAGCCTTGTTGGATACCAAGAGCAAGTCAATAATCGTAGTGGAAGACATAGATTGTAACATTGAAGCTCAAGATCGATCAAAAGTCGAATTAAAAGATCCAAATTGCTACCGATACATGAAGGTTAGTATGTCCAGAAAACACTAATGATCATTTCGTTATTACTCATTCTTACTTAGTCTGAATTACTTTACTGTAACAGAGATTTTCTTTGTCTGGTTTGCTGAATGTCATTGATGGATTATGGTCAAGTTGTGGGGAGGAGAGAATCATTGTGTTTACTACAAACAATAAAGAATCATTGGATCCTGCATTGTTGAGGCCTGGTAGAATGGACATGCATATTCACATGTCGTATTGTACTCCACAAGGGTTTCGAGTCTTGGCTTCAAATTATCTGGAAATTGACAAGCACAAGCTGTTTGAGGAGATTGATGTTCTGATTCAGTCAACAGAGGTTACTCCAGCTTCATTGGCTGAAGAACTGATGAAGATTGAAGATCCTGATACTGCTCTTGGGGAAATTGTCAATTTTCTTAAAATGAAAAGGCTGAGAAAGATCAGACTGAAGCAGAGAGAAAGAAAGAAAAGGATGATCAGACTGAAGCTGAGGAAGAAAAGAAATTGTGTAGTAATGACAATCATGTTTCTACTTAGGCAAGAAAAGCTTTCATTGGCTTAGATCAGAAAAAAGAAGCTTTTGCTATATCTATGAGTTTCATCTATTTTCTTCTTATGAAATGATATTTAATTTGTGAAATGATGGTTTTTGAATTCTTATCATTTCTTTTCATAATTGTATACATATAACTCGCCTTATCGAGTGAGAAATTAATAGCTCTACGACCCTACCTTGTCGAAAAGAAGCTTTTTTAGAGTTTAATTACCTTTTACAAAAGAAGTATACAGATCTTAAACAAATTTGGAAAACTGGAAAAGATGCATAAAATGATCTCTTTGCTTTTGTACTATGGCTTTGCTGTCGGATTTCTGTGGCTCTGGTTAACTTGTACAGCACTTCCATGTGAGTGCAGAGAAAAAAGAAACATCAAATGTCTTAGTCTTCGTCTTTGTTTAATCGTTTAACTTCCTTGCAAGTGGATGAAGTCGTATTTATGGCAACATCAACAGAAGAAAAAGCAACACTTTTGGAATATACACTGGATTTTCCATATACGCCTGCTGAAACCAACCCACCTGTCGCTGCATTAGTGGAGATTGAGTACGAAATGCAACGACGAAGAAAGATCAAGTTTATTTTTCTATGCAGTTTGGAGTTTTGACAGAAGAGAAAATTAATCTGTGCTGCAATGATGTATCAAACTCTGATTTAAGGGGGAAAACTGCTTATCGGAGCTGATAATTCTGTGAACTGACATGGAAACCATTTTCCTGAGGGGCATAATGATCTGATAGGGATCTGAAATGACAGAAACGAAAAGAAATTTCTTTTATTATTGTTTCATATCAAGTAGAAACGGTTTCAGAGCATTCGTAACTCTCGGAACCGACGTTTCGTTAGTAAATTGCTTCTCACAAGCCGCGTACAACGCGATAAAGCTTACGAGATGCGGATGCTTAAAAAAAAGTACAAGACTAACAGTTGAAACCGCACGATGCAAACGACAAATTATTTCATTATATAATATCCTTTTCTAATAAATGATATAGATAACAATATTCTTTTTGGATTTTGCTCCTTCACGCTTAAGATATCGTTTGACGAAGTAAACGAGAATCAACACGTGATCATAAACGACAGAAAACACCAAATCAAATGCAAAGATCTCCCAGCCAATTACGAAGCCATTTCAAATCACCCTTCAGACACTCACCAGCTCAAGCACTTCCATGGAACAATCTAAGTCCATGTTCTCAGCATCTTCCTTGCTGTCCATATACGCATCTTTCTGCACATTTTTCATGTTCTTGCAAAATGCATACCACGAACTAGTCCCCCATCAGCTCAGGTCCTATTTGCTCTTGAAACTCGGCCACTATTTTTCATGGAAAAACCCACAAACATCTGTTATCACACTCATTGTTGATGACTCATGGGGAGGTTATGACAGAAATAAGCTCATTAAATCTGCTAGTACTTACTTGTCGACAAAGATTGGTCCAAAGAATAAAAGAGCAAGAATTGGAATGTTCAAGAAAACCAAGAAAATCATGTTTTCACTTGTGGATGGCGAAGAAGTTGTGGATATCTTCGATGGAATAAACATTACTTGGAAGTTAGTACGTGAAGATCAACAGGATGATTTAAATGATTTTCATGAACCAGGCAAGCACTTTGAGGTGAGATTTGAAGAGAAGTATAGAGATAAAGTGGTGAGTGAATATTTTGATCATGTACTTAATACATATGAAGAAATGAAAAAAGAAGAGAAGGGTTTGAATATTTATAGTTTAGTTGATGAGTTCTGGGAGCCTGTTGAGTTTAGTCATCCTGCAGTATTTAGAACTTTGGCTATGAATTGTGAGTTAAAGAAAGCTGTGATGAATGACTTGGACATGTTCTTGAGTCGAAAGGAGTATTATAAGAGAGTTGGTAAGGCTTGGAAGAGGTGTTATTTGTTGTATGGACCTCCTGGAGCTGGAAAATCTAGCCTTGTTGCAGCTATGGCAAATTATTTGAGGTTTAATATATATGAATTGGAACTTTCAAATGTTTCTTGTGAATATGATCTTAGAAAATTGTTGTTGGAGATTGAAGGTAACTGTATACTTGTGATTGAAGATATTGACTGCAATTCAAGGATT
Organism: Breynia disticha f. nivosa; assembly: GCA_948193385.1. Taxonomy (NCBI): domain Eukaryota; kingdom Viridiplantae; phylum Streptophyta; class Magnoliopsida; order Malpighiales; family Phyllanthaceae; genus Breynia; species Breynia disticha. The sequence goes on from CANYCX010545055.1 coordinate 6,708, forward strand.
TCAGAAACTGAATCAGAGTCTAATGAGAAGGAGCCTAAAGATGAAGACGATGGAGAGGATCGTTCTTCTCAGGTAATTGAATTAGTTAGCATATTTACTAATGAATCACTTTTCCTTCCATTTCAAAGCTAGATTGAGACACAAAGACCGCGTTTAGGTCTGCATTTGAAGTTTCAAACTGCAAAATGATCGACCCAGCGCAACGGCTGCACATAAAAACTATTGCGTTTCGAAACTTCAAATGCAAACGCAGATATTGTAAACGTTAAACCAACCCAGATACCCGAATCACTTTCAACCCTAAAGAGTCGAGAGTCAAATTTCGAACAACAGAGTTTCCTGACGAATCATGTTGTGCAGATATCAGCAGCGGATGTTCTACGTTGCACAGAAGGATTGTGGGCAAAGTGCGAAGAACAGAGGATTGTGGTGCTAACTACTAATCACAAAGAGGCATTGGAGGCTGGACTAGACGTTCCTGGACTAATCGATATGCGCATTCACATGTCATATTGCAGCGTCCAAGATTTCAGAAATTTGGCACTCAACTATCTTGGAATCGAGCAACACCCTTTGTTTGAGGAAATTGATGAGTTGATTCAAACCAGTGAGGTAACTACAGCATCTTTGGCAGAAGAATTGTTGGAGAATGATGATGCTGATAATGCTTTGTCTCAGGTTATTAACTTTCTCAAGCAAAAGAAGATTGAGAATTCAGTTTAAAAGCTATGTTTTCTTGGGTTGTAATGTGAATTATTGAACCCTTATTCTATCTAGATTTGGAACTCAAAGTTGACTATGGTTTATTCTTAATAAATAAAAAAATTACGCACCTACTCATGAGGTGTTAATTGAGTTAGCAACTCAGTTTCCTTGTGAAGTTAGGCTTAGTGTGCGTAATCGCTTTCATGACGTAGAAGCTATCTCTTCCGTTCCAATTCCAGATTAGTCCTTGCTGCAGATGATGTAAACTAAGTTATAAAAATATAACTATATAAAAATTTAAATTAGAAGAACTCAGCAAATGGTCCCGTAGCTCAGTTGGTTAGAGCGTTGGTCTTATGAGCCGAAGGTCGCGGGTTCGAGCCCCGCCGGGACCATAATTTTTTATTTCTCAAAGCAAGTGCAGTTGACTGTTGACCTGGTCTTTTCGTGTAGCATTCCTTTATCACTTTCAACTTTCGTTGTGGGACTGATCAAGAAGACTTTCTTGTACACATCAAACAAGATTGCTGGCTGTTCTAAATGAAACATATGAACATCTTTATAAGGTTGAAATCAAGTTATAACATTAATTGTCTTGTTTGAATTTGCATAGATCATCAGAGCTTGTTGAGAGAGAAAGCAGACTGAAGATCTTGCTCATTTGTAAGTGATAAGTGTTTCTTATTTTTGTTGAGGTACTGCGTCTTAATTTATCAGTTTGATGTAGTAATGATTGTTCATGTATGTTGAAGTTTGCTTTTGAACTATAATTTGAACTGCTGATGATTTCATTAAGTAGAAAGCATCTGAAAGTGAGCAATACCAACTATATTTGCTGGTCTCCTTTGGGAATTGGAGTTTCTTGTTCGTAATTTGGGGTCAAATCAAAGCATATATGTAAGAAGTTTGAGGAAAGAAGATAAAAAACAGAAGTTTAATCTTGGGAAAGTTTGTTTGTTGAGTCCAAAGTCTCTGTTTCTGCAATTTTGTAAATGAAAAATGTTCTGTTGTTGAAAAGATTCTCTTTTTCTTTGATTTCAGGTCCTAGAATTTTCAGTTTAGAGATATGGTGGATGCCCTAGTTAGCGTGTTCGTAGAAAGACTACTTGGCACTCTGGCAGATCAGGCCAGTATAGTGAATGAGTTCAGAGACCAGTTTGAGGTTTTGCAGGATGAGCTTGAGCAAATGCAACGCTTCCTCACAGTAGCGGAGAAGCAAAAGAGGAAGGATGAAATCTTACGCGGATTCATGAACAAGTTGCGGGAGTTGATTTTTGAAGCTGAAGATGTACTTTCAGATTGCCAACTTCAATCAGGGGAAGATGATCAGTTTCCAAATGGCTGGTTCAAGTGCCTCTTTTCGATAAAGTTCTCCATTCAATATCAAACAGGGAAGAAACTCCGTGAGATTAACGAAAAAGTGAAGAAGATCAAGAACGACATGAATGCTTATCTTGGTCCGAAAATTGGCAGCGAAGATTTGCGCAACGACCAGATGATGTCTAGATGGAGCTCGCCTGTGTATGATCATAGCCAAGTGGTTAGCTTGGATGGTGATACAAAGAAGATCAAAGATTGGCTCTTTGAGGGAAATAATAGCTTGTTAGAGATTGGCATTGTTGGAATGGGGGGATTAGGTAAGACCACTGTTGCACAAAAGGTATATAATGACAGAGAAGTGGAGGATTTCTATGAAAGAAGAATGTGGGTGGATGTTTCTCAGACATTAGATGAGGAGCACATCATGAGAAGTATACTGAGAAGCTTGGGGGATGCAAGTGTTGGAGATGATCTTGGTGAATTGCTGAGAAAGATAAATCAGTATCTTTTAGGCAAGAGGTACTTGATCGTGATGGATGATGTGTGGACTCAAGATGTAAGCTGGTGGCATAGACTCATGGCAGGCTTGCCGAAAGGAACTAAAAGCAGTATCATCATCACTACAAGAATCGAGGAAGTTGCGAGAAAGATGGGAGTGGTTCAAGAAAGAATTCATTGGCCAAAGTTTCTCAGCAAGGCTGATAGCTGGTTGCTATTTAGTAAGATAGCATTTGCAGCAAGTGGAGGCGATTGTGTAAATCCTGAGCTACAACATATTGGAGAGGAAATAGTTGAGAAATGTAAAGGTCTTCCATTAGCAATCAAAGCAATTGGAGGTTTGCTTCTCTATAAATCACATTATCGCGACTGGAAGCGCATTTCAGAAAACTTTCGGGACGAATTGGCAGAGAATGATAGTTCTGTCATGGCATCACTGCAGTTGAGTTATGATGAGCTACCACCATACTTGAAGTCATGCTTCCTCAGTTTCTCTCTTTATCCTGAAGATTGTCTCATAACCAAAGAACAACTGGTTCATTGGTGGATTGGAGAAGGATTTGTCCCACAGAGAATCAGTGGTCGATCAGCAACAGAAGCTGGAGAAGATTGTTTCTCAGGATTAACCAACAGATGTCTGGTAGAAGTGGTTGACAGGACTTATAATGGAGTTATCTACACTTGCAAAATTCATGATATGGTTCGTGATTTAGTGATCAAAACGGCTAAAGATGATAAATTTTTGGGACCTCGCCATATGGGGATTTATGGCAACATGGGTGACATGAAAGTTGCCATAAACCAGAAACTAAGAGCATTACTTTCTACTACCCGGACTGGTGAGGTGAACAAAGTTGCACTAAGCCTGGCAATCAAGCTCAACGAGTGCAGATACTTGCGAGTTTTGGATGTCTGCAAATCAATCTTCGATGTGCCATTGACAGGCCTCTTATATGAGATTAGTTCTCTGCAACATCTCACTTACCTCAGCTTAAGCAACACCCATCCTTTGATTGAACTTCCACCTTCGCTCGAGAAACTAAGCAGCCTTCAGATTCTTGATGTAAGTTACTGTCAGAATCTGAAACTTCTACCTCCTTACCTCACAACCTTCAAAAAGCTTAAAGTCTTGGACGCCACCCATTGTGGCTCACTTGAATGCTTTCCAAAAGGGTTAGGAAGGCTTTCATGCCTCGAAGTTCTGTTAGGATTTAGACCTGCTGGATCCGGGCAATTGGAAGGTTGTCGAATGGCTGAGCTAAGAAACTTGACCCGGCTAAGGTCTCTCAGTCTACATCTAACTCACGGCGACGAGATTGGAGACAATGAAGTAAATGCACTGGTAAATCTGCAAGAGCTCCAGTTCCTGCAAATAAGTTGCTTTGACAGCCATGGAAATGATCTCGTCAACCAGCTCGAAAAACTCTTCCCTCCTCTCGATCTACACGAAATGTGCCTGAAGTTCTATCCAGGAAAAACAACTCCAGTCTGGCTGAATCCAATCTCTCTTCCTTACTTAAGATACATATCAATCTCATCAGGAAACCTTGCAGAAATGCACCAAAGCTTCTGGGGAGATAACCACACAGTGTGGAAAACAGAAGGGTTGTTGCTAGAATCTGTGTCTGATTTGGAAATCAAGTGGACACAGCTGAAACAAGTGATGCCAAGTTTGAGGATTGTGAATGTTAGTTGGTGTCCAAACATGGTTGAATTCCCAGTTGAAGAAGTTGGATTCAGAGGAGGTATATGGAAAAAAGAACAGAACAACTAGCAGTTACAGAGCCAAACTCAACTCGCCACTTCCTAGCAATTCCATTCCAGTTTTATGTATTTATTTGTTGTTCTTGATCTTATTTTTTGTAATTCTGGATTTGGATTAATTTTGTCACGCATCTTTTATGCAATTCTAAACATGGAACAAATCAAATCAGTTAACAATATCTAGCAACTATTTAGTTCTGCGGCAATCAGAACCAAATCGAATAAAAAAGAGATTTGATAGTTGATTCGCTGATCTGACTAGTCAGTTCGATCCGGTTTTGATGAGACTGATTCTTCAAACAGAATCAACGGAACCAATATATTAAATCATGATCGTTCAATCTTTTAATACAATGAAATTTGATCAGCTTCTTGCTCTGTAAAATCTTCATGGCTTGATTTTCAAAGGAATTCCCTGGACTGCCGCCATCAATTGTAAGTATTAAAACAGGATGCATACGATACAGGCACAAGGCTTAACCCTCTACTTCTAAGGTCCCTCTTCGACTGAATTTTTCCACTTAAATCCTGCATTACTGTAGCTGTCTTGGTGTTCGATGATTCCATGTAAGGCACACTTAATGTCTGCCAGAAACAACAATCGAAAAACAGTTACGCATACAACACAGAGACGACAACGTATTAAACCGTTATTATAACAACAATTCTGATGAACATCGAAGGAATAACAGTGGAGAGGGGAGAAATATTATAGTGACCTGAATTTGGTGGTGAAGAAATTGAATGTAACCAATGGCTTCTGTCAACACCGAGGCAGTATCTGTCTGCGAATCACAAAGTATGGCATTATCGATTTACTATTATATGTTTTCAGATGTTCATCATCATATCGCACTTGATTATGAGTGGAGAATATTTGTTCTATATATTTTAAGGGTTTTTAATACCTTCCCATATGGTGCCACTAACCTCTGAAGAGCAGCTATCCTGTCTCCTAGTTTCTCCTTCCTGACCTGTATAATTTTTGTACACAAAAGAAACAAGAATGTCACAATTACCAATCGAAAAAGTAGGATTGTTCTCGATAATAAGATCAATAAATATACGATTAGACGTTACACAAATGATAAAAAATTAATTTTTGTAATGTTTATAAAAAAATAACTAATACAATCACGATCCGTCAACCCGAATTATGACCTTTACAAAAGATGATATGGAGAGTCACATTAAAAGAATTAAAATGTAGTACAAGAATTAAAAAATAGTCTTTATATTAGTTGTAAATGATAATTATCATGTAGTTTTATAATGTCATTTTCATTTAATAAACAATTTGATTGGATGATAAGTATTTAGATAAATAAATTTACATTAATAACACAAAAATATCATTAATTTAATAAAATAAAAATAATATATATAAAAATAAAAGAATTATTTTTATATTAAGATAATTAATATAAAAAAAATGTCTATTAAAATAAAATGGAAGAACTAAATGATAATCTTTTAATATTTTGTTCTTCAAGAGAAATACATTTACCTTCAATGGAGGGAACGACGATCGTGGCATGGTTCGAAGCTTCTTAGGTTCTGAATGATGAGAGTATTTAGTGTCGGAAAACTTGCCTGGTTT
>CANYCX010545152.1:0-10176 GCA_948193385.1 Breynia disticha f. nivosa
AGCTTAATTCAAGGAAGACAAGGTGTTACTATCTCACATGCAAAGCGATTAATAAATAGAGTTGTTCATACATTGACAAAGGCCGCTCATGTTAATGCTAATCCTAGTATATAAGTGCCTGAGTTTATGGATATTACTTTATGCAAAGACAGTTATTAATGAATGAAAGAAGTTATTTAAAAAAAACAAGTACTCTCTCCGTTTCTAAATGTTTATCAATTTGAGTTTTCACACCAATTAAGAAAGTTAATAAATAGGCTATAAAATGACTTATTTGTCTTTCTAAATAAAGTATGTGCTAAAAAAGAGAAAGAAAAAAGAGAATTAAGTGGAGTAATTGAGGGACATTTTAGATAAAATAGTGATAAAAATGTTAGATTAACAATCTTTAAGGAACAAGAATTTAATGTTAGATTAACAAATATTAAGAAACAGATGGAGTACTTAAAAAGCAATGGTTTGAAGGAGAATTTTGGTGTATAATTATTGAAGTAGTTGGTATTCCATGGTGCAACTTTATAAGATTTGCATTTACAAGTAATTGGTATTCCATCAATTGTTTCATTTAATATTTTCAACCCCTTTAAGCCCTTCATCTCTATTTTTTGGATTTATTAACATTTGAGTTCCAGGCAAGTTTTAGTTGTCTCTTCAACTTTATAGATGAGCAACAAAAGCTTAACTAAATCATTGGATTTGTTCAAAAATATTTATTGATTGAAGGTCGTGTCTTCTAGGGGAACTTTTATTATAATTTCACTTAAGATGATATTTAATGAGACAATAAATTATTATCATTAAATTAAATCTTTAAATTATTCATTAAAAATAATTTTAATTTTACATAAAATTCACCTAACAACACTTTCATACCTCATAGGCTCATACAACACTGACCATTTTATAGTAGCCAAAAGCTCAGCCTCCTACACCATGCAAGGCTGCAACAGCATACGTTGACTCCCCTCAATTTTGCAGCATCTGGACCCCAAATTCATTTTTCTTCAAAAATAAATATTTTTCTTCATAACAATTTGAAAATATAAGAGTTATTCTTGACATTGAGAAATTAAGGGGGTGTTTAGTTTATTTTCTGTCTTGTTTACTACTATAAATTAATTGTTTTTAAAAGAAACAAATTTTCTATTTTATGTTTCTTTTTTGTAAAATTTAAGAAATTTTCAGTTGATTAAACTCACCCCGAGTGTTTGCTAAATGGTTTATGTATACAAGTCGTAACCAACTTACCGTGCATTCAAAGTGATTTTCTCAAATTTTTCTTATGCTTATGGCTTTTTCTTGGAATGATTACCTAAATATCACCTTTTTTTTATCATGGTTTATAATTTTATAATTAATTTTTAATTATATTATATTTTAAAAATCAAATCTTATATTTATTTCAAAAATAACTCACTAACTTTAATAACTACCCTAATTAACTTCCAAATTTAACATCAATAAATTATTTTTATTGAGCTTAACATTCATGTAAAAATTCCATATTCTTTTTCATGTAGCAGTATTAAAACCTCTCTCTTTTTCGTTTACACTTCTTTTAGGGTCAACTCAAACCATAAATCAATCAGTATAGAAACAAAAATTTATATAATGGTCTTATTGGTGAGATGCAAATTTCACTTGGAAATAAGGAAGTTTAGACCTAATGGGACAACTTCTTAACTTGGATCATCATATTTAAACATCAATTAGTTTCTTTCACGTAACAAAATCTAATGTTGAAGTTAACATTGCACCCAATTATGCATTTGATTTTAAGTCCTCAATTTTGCATGCACAAATGTAGATAAATCCAATTCTTTTTGTTATCCTTCATTACAAGACTATAATAAAAATGCGGATACAATAAAGACATAGAAGGACACTAATTAAAAGATTTTTTTTTATATGAACAGAGGTTAGAGTCTAATACAATATTGTATTGCGGGATAAATCTTCCCTCTCTATCATAGTCTAAGAGATATAGGATGTCCACTGGGATACGTATTCTCAAGGTAATGAACACCTCTCGAGTAAGCGTGAGATTTCTTTATTAAAGCATCAGCTGACTGATTTTCTTTCCTCCATATCTTGACAATCTCCCCCTCTTATTCTCTATTCATAACCTGATGAATCGGGCGGGCGTACTAGAGGTTCATGAAAAAGAACTTTATGATTGTTCTTTTTGATGTAGTCAACCACTCTAGGGTTATTATATTCCAGCACTATTCTCTTCCATCCTTTCTTCCATGTAAACTCCAAAGCCCAAGCCTTTAACAACTCCCTAAAGCTCCGCATTTTTAGCGTTACTTAGATCACAATTCATCAAGAAACCGTCAACCCAACCTCATTAAGAACAAACATAAGATCTCATCGTTCAAATTTTATATATTCGAATTCAAAAGAGATTCCTATGACAAATAATATCACATAAACAATTTATCTTCATTCGCCTATAAATAGAGTATCTCTTCTTATATGTTCAAGCTACATTTATGAATATGATATTGTTATTATGCCAAAATGTCACCCCTTTCTCCTTTTCCTAATTCAAGAATGTAATCAGAGAATTCAACCCTTGCCTCTCTACCTTTTCATTGTTTCTACAAATCGTATTCTAAAAACGACTATAATCTTCATTATTGTTAAAAAAAATACACTTTTGACAATTATTTCATTCCCTTGCTGATCATACGACCTCCCAAAAAAATTAGTTCAATCTCTTATTTTATGGAACTTAAAGTGACAAAAATTTTAACAGAAACCATACATTGATTAAACCATTGGTTGTTAAGATACTTTTTATTGTTGTCTAATTCAATCGGATCTGTCAAATATGATTTTTTATGAAAGTCGAAACTAAACTTTGCAAGTATAAAAACTTTGTCATTATGAAGACAAAATTTTAGGAATTAAAAAATCAGCATATACACTCACCTAAGTTGTTTCGTAAGCAAAAATCTTTCTACATTAATCTCCTAATTTAATGCAATTCTTCTCCAAATAAAAGAATTCAAACTCCTCATTTATGAAAAGCTTGTACTTACTTCAGAAAAGAAGGAAAGGAATATTATTGAATGGACAAAATAAAGTATTGAAAAGGTTAGTTATTAACATAATTACGACAACTGTTTTGTAGTTGGAATTCCAAATAAGTAGTTGAGAATGAGTTGAATAATGGAGGTGAAGACCCAAATATTAGACCTGTCAATTTTTAACACGATAATACAATTTGTAATTATACATTTATGATACGACACAAATTCAATTATCATAATATTTATGACACAACACGTCTAACACGAATTGACAACTCTACGTATATAAGCCACATGGAGCTTTTATTTGGAAATGAAGTGAGAATTAAGTAGGAGAAGTTGGTAAGGTATTCCATTTCATGCTTGCTTGGGTTGTAAAGTCAATCCAAGCATTTAAGCTATCAAATTAATGAGTTGCTCCTTTTTTTTTTTGGTTTGACCCCCGGTATCCCCAACCCACTGGGCCGAGACTAATTCGGTTTGGGGAGGGTCCCGGGTGGTTAGATTTTATTCTCCTCCCAAACAGCGTTACGGGGGATCGAACCGCAGTCCTCCCTACCAAGTTTAGCCCCAGGCACCACTGAATCAAGCACCGTTTGGTAATGAGTTGCTCCTTCAACTCTAACCATTCAACTTTTTTATTGCAATTGTAATTTGTAAGTGTTTCCCTCCAATTATTGCACATCACATTGCCAAACATTTTAAAGAGTGTATCTCTATTGCAAAATTCATCTAAAATTAAAACGTTTCCTTATAAAAAATTTTTTAATGTAAATTAAGTTTCTGAATTTATTTTTGAAATTATTTTTTTACTGTTTGCACTCGGATAAAAGATGAGTTCAAAATAACTTTTATAAAAATTAATTTTCTTTAACCTGTTAGATTTAATAAGTAAGAGCAACCATGAATGAACAAAAATATATAAATCCATATTTTGATGCAGAATGGTATTTTCTTTAAAAATAGGCATTGAATATTTATTATTTTTCTATTGACTTTAAAATTATTCTCTTTTGACTTATATTCTGTGGAAACCAAACATCAGAAAATCAAGAAAAATATTTTTTATGAAAATAAATTCCTTCAAACAAACAAAGCCATATCTACATCTATACTATTAAAGTTAAAGTAATTCTTTTTTGCTATGATATTTGGTAATATGATTGTAATAAAATAATTTTAGATTTTGTAAAAAATAAAAAATGTATAAATTAAAAAGTCTCATAAGAGAACATAAAAAATAAATAAGTGAATATTTTTATTTATTTTATTTAAATATTTTATATATTTTTTAATTATATTTAAAATATTTCTACTAAAATTATCAATCACATAAATAATTTAAAAAAAAATATATTATAATTTAAATTGATAAATTAATATATTGATATAATTGTAATATACAGCGACCTGTCGCATCGCGCGAGATCCAATTGCTAGTATTATACTAATTTAGAAGTACATGAATGTAATTATGACATTTGGCTTAACATACTACGACCGGCACATACCACAATATTTTAAATACAAACACATTTGTGATGTTTAGTAAATACCATTTTAAATTAATATTTAAAAGATAATAAAGTTTCTTAAAATAAAATCAGTAATTAAATACTTAAATATATATTATTTATCACTTAAAGCTTATTGAATCTTTAAATATTGCACGATAATTTTTTTTTATTCTTCTGAAGTCTAAATTATACTCTTGCAGATGATCAATATATTATGTATATTACATTGTACATCTATATATTATATTAAAAGAGAAGTTCGTATCTATAATTACAACATTTGACAAATTATATGACTAACACGTGACAATATAAATAAAATAAAAATTTTCAAATACAATATAAAATATTTAATAACTTTTATATGTGATAACATTAACAAATAATTGAAAGTTCTTTCCTCAATAAAAATATATACTTGTGGAAAAATAATATTTGGTTTATACAATATTTCATTCATATAAGTTTTATTAGTTTAATTTAAGAATCAACAAAATAATTCTCATAAAAAACACTCACATAAATATCTACTTTTTTAATAAAATAATTTATATAAATTAATAAATTATTACTATCATTTTTTTAAAGACAAATTATTACTATCATAACATATGACAATATGCATCGCGTGAGCTTAGCTACTAGTTCTTACTAAATTTCATTTAGACTTTTCCTTGCCATATATATTTTTATTATTTTATTTATATTAGATTATAAAAGATCTAAAAAAGGGGAAAATATAGGATCACAAATTTGATTATTGAAGTTTTTTTTAGAAGTTTATAAGTTCAATATTGTATAATATTTAAATTATACCCAACAGTTTGCAAATATATAAATCTAATAGAGTTTACACATTTTTTTAGTTTCTTTTGGCACGCAAATAAATTCAATAATTGGAACTTGTTTATCTTTCGTAATTGTTTTTTAATATATGTTATGAAAGGAAATGTGGAGGAAGGTTATCAAAAGAAACTATTTTTTTTTCTTTTTCGTGAGTTGTAATTAAAATCCAATTATTGCCTTTCACATAAAAAAAATTCCAAAGAAACTGTGTTTTGTATATAAAAGCATGATGTTTAACGTTTAGAAAGTAAAAAATATGAAAAACAAGCTAATCTATACCTATATAATAACTATACTATTAAAGCTAAAATAAGTTAATTAATATTATGATATTTAGTTTAATATTTAATTGACAGTTGATAAAACATTTCAATAATAAAATAAAACAAGACAAAAAAAAAGATAGAATTTGAATTAATGAGTGTTACAACTTAACTTTTGAAAAATAAATTTAAATTATTCTATTCAATATTTCTGAAACCCTAACAAGTAGTAAATAAATAAATTTATCTATAAATAAATAAATAAATGTAGTATATACAATTCTATAAAAATTATTGTCTATTAAAAATTTTTTTTGAAGTCTGTAATTATAATATGTTTAATCAATAAATTTATTTTACTTTTTAAATATTTCTATAATTTTTTTATAAAATAATTTATAAAAAAATATATTACTCCATAATTTAAATTTATAAAATATGTTGTCACAATATATGACATTCTGTCACATCACGTGGATATTATGGCTAATATAATATAAAGTTGAAGTCATTATTTACAATTGTGATATTTTGACAGCACAAATATATGACACTAGACAGAGAAAAACAAAACAAGATATAGTATCATAACAACATAATATGCTGAATTCATATCATTTACCTCTTATAGTGAGTTTGGCAAAATTGGGGTAAAATAAGATAATAGTTTATAAAATAATATAAAATAGAGTGAGATAAGATTTTTTCTTAATTAATTTTTTTATTGTTTGAAAAGTTGATAAAGTGAAGTTGGGGCTTATAAAGTAGCAAAAAGTAAAAACTTCCAAAACGTAACATATTTCTTCAATCGACCAATCTGGTGGTTTGAAAATTGAGAGGTTTCAGAGGTTTTTGAAAATATCCAAAAACTGACCTTTTAATAAAAATATTTTTCATAAACAAGGTTTTATATTAGATTTACTTTATAAAACCTCCATCTACTTTCAAAAACTCTCATTCAAACACATTGTAACTTTTACCCCACAATTCTTATTTTCAAAATTGAATCAACTCTCTCTAATTATCTCCTCTCCTTTGTGATTCTACATTGTCTCTTTTGCACCTAAAATCGAAAATTTAAATTCTCTAATTGTATTGATAGAAAATTGAACAATAGAGTTGTGAAATTAGATTTGAGAATAAGAATTAAATATACAAAATTTACGTGGTTCGATCAATATGATCTACTCTACAGACAAAAGGAGAGTATTCTTTATTGATGTATTGGCCAAAGAGTTACAATGAAGAAAATAAGACATCTATTTACAGGTTTACACTTGACAACTAGAAAAAAATTGTACTTTTGCCCCTAGTGTCAAGCCCTAAACTTGAATACTCTAAATAGACTCCAAATACTCAAACAAGAAAATTGATTCAACTCAACAATTCTCCACCTTGGATTCATTTTCTCTATTCAAACAAACACAAACAACAAAGTTCTCAACACATCTCCTTGGCATGCCTCTTAAGGGCCTCAAGCTTAAGCTTTGCGAACATTCACCAAGTCCAAGCTATGTTTGAACTTCTTAGTGGTCAGCAGCTTAGTCAACATATCTGTAGGATTGTCAATCGTGACTACCTTCTCAATAGAGAACATCTTATTATCAGCCACATCTCTGATAAAATGCAATCTAACATTTATTTGTTTTGTTCTCTCATGGTACACAAGATTCTTTGTCAAACACAAAACACTCTGGCTATCGCAATAGATACAAAACTTAGGCAAATTCAAACTCAAAATGCTAAGAAAACTATTTAACCACATACCTTCTTTTACTCCCTCTATTAATGACATGTACTCTGACTCCGTTGTTGACAAAACTGCCGTTACTAGTAGCGATGCCCTCAACTAATCGCACATCCAAACAAAGTAAAGATATAATAGGTCAATGAACTTCCTCTAATAAGATCTCGTCCATAATCCGAGCTTGTGTAACCAACCAATCCATCAGATACATTATTCCTTCCATACACTAAGCACACACTACTTGATCCCTTCAAGTATCAGATTATCCACTTGACAGCTTTCTAGTGAGTCTTTTCCAAATTACTCATAAACATTCTTATAGCACTCACAACATGAGTAATATTTGGCCTAGTGCAAACCATAACATGCATTAAACTCCTAACAACACTAGCATAAAACACTCTTTCTTTATACTCCACCTCATCATCTATCTCGGGCAATCTACTACTATCAAACTTAAAATATTGGGTCAATAAAGTACTCATCGGTTTACTCTGATGTATGTTGAAAGTTTGCAGTAACTTCTCAACATATTTCTACTGTGACATGCACAACACCCCTACACCATAATCTCTCCATATTTTCATTCCCAATATTTTTCTAGTTGTACCCACATCTTTCATCTCAAACTCACTGCTCAATAAATTCTTTGTTTTATTGATCTCAACTTGGTTCTTGGCTACAATCAACATATCATCCACATATAATAACAGATATATAATTGAACCATCTTGTAGTGTCCTCAAATAAACACAGTTGTCAAACTGATTTCTAATAAAACCATGAAACGTCATAAATGAATCAAACCTCTTATACCATTGTCTAAGGGATTGCTTCAACCTATACAAGGACTTCTTCAATAAGCACACATGATTAGGATTTTCAAAATCCACAAACCCTTCTGCTTGCCTCATATAAGTCTCTTCCTCGAGATTTCCATGAAGGAATGCAATTTTAACATTAAGCTGCTCAAGCTCCAAGTTATAACGACTCACCATAGGAGAGAACACTTCATTGTAGTGTATCCCTTCTTTTTGTAAAAAGCTCTCTGCAACCAACCTAAATTTGTATTTGGTAGTTCATTCTCTGAAATGTCATCCTTGATCTTGAAAAGCCATCCACAATCAAGTAGCTTTGCTTCTTTAGATAATGACACAATTACCCAAGTTTGATTCTTCATCAATGATGTCATTTCCTCCTCCATTGATTCCACTCATTTCCTTTTATCTTTACTTTTCACTGCCTCCTTGTATGACCTTGGTTCATCCGTGTTAATTTCTTCTGTCACTGTTAAGGCATAAGCAAAAAGATCAGTAATATTAACACTAACACAATCCACATACCTTGCAAGCCTACAGATCTCACATCTCAGTCTCTTCGCTGCCAGGGACGGATCCAAGGGGGGGCCGGTGGGGGCCCGTGCCCCCACCGGCGCCGGCGGAACCTCCTGTCATAGGAGGTTTCATCCGTCCGCCACATGGGTGTGCCCCCACCGGACACTGTCAAGTGGTGGGGGCACCACCCTTTTTCTGAAACTGTGACAAGAAAGAGGGGAGAAACAGAGAAAATAAACTAATGGAGCTGTTGAAGAAATAAAATCCGGCGAGCGGTGGTTTGTAATTTGTGAAAGGAGGAGTTGGAAAGTGTAAGAATGAGAGAGAGATAGTTCTGGTGGGTTACAACTAAGAAGCAATTAAGAAGAAAAAACGAAGCTTCATTTTGAAAATGAATGTAGGGTGGGCCTGAAGTGAGTCATGAGTTGATATGTTTTTCTTAGTAAATTATCACGCATGTGGGTTATGGCCTTTCTGTTTTTAATCAATTTAATATGATGGTAGCTTAAATATTGTAGAACAATTCAATTTTAAAAATGAGATGGATAATTTATAATGTCAGATAATAAGAAAAATTTTTTTATGATTATTTATTTATTACCTAAATAAATATGAATCTTAAAATTATTATTCATTCCATATTAATTTCTATGAAGGAAAAATTTTTTAAAAAAATTAAGTGAAGCGTAAAAAATGACATCGTTTTGGTCTTTTCTATTGTTAAAAAATAAAAAACGCACAACGTAATCTAATGTTTTCCTCCCACTTTTTTTTACCATCGACATGATTAGTACCACATCGTCATTGTCAAGATTGTCACTGCCGTACAACGCTGCGTTATTGCCTATCTTGTCAAACTCGAACTCGGACTTGGACTCGGTGCCCCCATTGATAAAAATTCCTGGATCTGTCACTGCTTCTCTCTTCAGCTGATGTCATTAGGACATTTTGCATACATGTTACATATGTTATGATGTATTATATAGTTTGTATATTATATACTGGGATTGATAGTAGATGACTCTGATGTTATCTACAGTTTGTATGATAACTATATGTTGATTTTGGAGGTTGAGATTTGTTGATATATATGATATTGAGGTGCATGATGATGATATGAAAATGTGGTGAACTATATATTTGTGAAATTGAATTGCAGGAGGATTGCAATAGGTTATGGGATATACATATTATAACCATTACATAGCAGTTCTATGTAAAGTATGAACTTGTTGATTAAAGAATAAAGAGCGTATTAGCGTAACACAAACCTTAATCCATGGATGTGTTAACTAATACGATCGATATTCTGGGAATATAACGGAATAACGGAAATTGAAAATATCCAACCTATTGGTATGAAGTTACTTTATGTAATTACAAGTTAAATAAGGAGTAACGAAAATGATATATATGTGAATGATAAGAAAA
>CANYCX010545218.1:0-12695 GCA_948193385.1 Breynia disticha f. nivosa
TAAGTAAAAAGATTGGTGTCAAATTGTGCATAATGCATTGTAGATCATTTATGCACAATCATTACAATGTGTGACATTTTAGATCATTCATTTAAAATCATGAGTTTGTGTTTGAATGAAAAAGATTTGATATTGAACTATATATATATATATATATATATATGTGTGTGATGAAACAAGTGGCATGTTTTATGATTTAGTATTGTTAAGACTATATTGAAAATGAAGATTTAACCTGAAATGAGTTAAATTGAGTTTGAATGAATGATGGTTGTAATTAAATGCCATGTGAATGTTGTGCGATGTAAAAATGGTTTTGTATTGAAAAAAATAACATGATTGTATGTTAAGTTCATATGTATTAAGTATTTTGTTATTATGAGAAGCATGGCATGAAATTGAAATTGATAAATGGAAAAAGGATTGAGAATGTTTTTCTTTAGAATGAATATATGCCTTGATGATAATATGGGTATAATTATGTTATGTGTTCTTAGATGTTATTCATATATAGATTTGTTTAGTATATATATATATGATATACTAAATGGAAATTTGAATAAGTGATTGTCTAAGAAGTTTGAATGGAAGGTAAATGGTTAGTAATTAATACGAATTGATATGAAAGAATTCAGATTCATTGAATTGCATTGGTGTTCTATGAACTTGTGGGATTGAATGACATGAAGAGGAAATGATAAGTGTTGATTAGGTTAAATGAAGTGTATATGTATATAGTATAATGTGGTGAATTATATATGGATGAAGCTAAGTTTAATTGCTGGAAACAGGACAGTGAGCGGGGTAAAACTAAAGTACGCGAGGTCGGTTTGACTGCGCGTAGTTTGGGTTGAGTCCGCGTTCTATCCGGGACGTGACTACGCGGTGTGGCGGCGAGTCCGCGTACTCGCGTACCACAACGCGTAGTTGTGAGTGAGTCCGTATTTTGTCCTGAAAACCTTTAAAAATGTTGTTCTTGGGTATAGCATTAAATGATATTTAATGAATTTGAAGTGTATGATCTTAGTACATATTATGAGTACATTAATAATTTGATTTTGTATGATAATACAATTATTATCTTGATCTAGAAGGAAGCCGACCCTATGTGGTTTTGTTACTTACTGAGTGTAAACTCACGCAAATATTGTCTGTAACACTCGGTAGGTAAATAAGAAGATATATTTTGGAACAGGACAAGGTGCATATTGCTCGGAATATTTGGAGTTTGTAGAGAGAGAAGAGCCAAGGTGTGCTGTGAACTTGTTAAATAGGGTTTAAAATATGTACATGACTATATTTGTGAGCATTTGGCATAAGTTGTATTTTTGAAAGATTCATTTTGACACAACATATGTTTTGTAAATTTTGTAGTAATGGTTTTGGAAAATGAATGTATTTTATATGTCTTCAATTCTGTTTCATATTATTTATTAAATATTATTTTATATCAAAAATTTGATTTTCGAATTTGAGTATCATTTGTAGGAGGGAAGTATACGCAAATGATATTTGAATTCGGGGGTCACAGGGGATGTCGTCGACAACAAAATTGGAAGTGTGTCGACGGCAACCCTGATTTTTTGCTCTGATTTTTTTTGCTTAAGTCATATGGAAAAAGGATTTTAGAAGAAAGGGCTGAGAGAGATGAGGAAATGAGTGGCTTGTGTGTTTGGTGTTTTTAGGTATCCTACTCTGATGCCATAACAAAAGTAAGAGGGATACAAAAATGAGTAACAAAACTCCATATTTATACAACTATTTCTAACAAACTTATGCTTCAAATTCCAAGTTTCCTAACAAACTTTAGCTCCAAAACTTAACAAACTAAATTTGAATTTTAACATCTAATACACACCTCAACTACAAATAAAATTGAATATGATCGCTAATAGAGAGAGTATGTACTCGCATTGTCATGCGCGAGTAGGAGATGAAAGGATAAATTTCCCGCACATGATGTTTGGAGTACCAAATAAATAGAATAAAGTTAAGAGCTTAACTATAGTTTATTTCTTAAAGGGATTAACTTTTAAGCATTTTTAATTTATAGACTAAAATGCAATTTTGAATAAAAATGTACTTATTCTCTAAGTGGTACTTAAACTTCTATAAATATGACTCTTCTCCTACATATTTATAGACACAAAAAAATAGATTACTAAATCTGAAATTTTAATTAAGAATTTTAAATTTGTCCTTAGTAAAATTGGGGTGATCAATCAAGTGTTTTAGAGTAGTTTTAGGTGCAAAATTTCACTAAAATCTTGATGTGAAGACGTGTATAGTCTCACATGTGCTCTCAACGTGTTTACGCGAATCTTTTGCAATGGTAAATACAACTAGAGATCAAATATACGAACTATTTTATTTATTGTTTAATTATTAGTTAATTAATTGAACATACATTTATTACATATTTTTCTTTTAGTTTCTAAAAAGCAACATATAGGTCAAATTGTTTATTAAAGAATCCTATATGAGAAATGATGCGGAGGTTGAACATTCCCAACAACGTAAAGGTTTCCTATGAAGAAGCAGGTATTGGTGGAAAGGTAATTCCAATTTGTCAACAAAAGGAATCCAAAAATCATATTCGTTCCCAATATCACACGATGGAACTAGTCGATCCTATGACGAAATGTAGTTGTAGAGAGAATTTGGGCTGGTGGTCTGTGAATTTGGTTAATAACTATACAAGGGGGTACCGGAAGAGATTTAATGGCATTATGGGCAATATGGTGCCATAGTAATGGAGTTGCATGGAAAGCGTAACAGATTTCTTCTTCTCATGTAACAAATATAGGCACAAGCAACCACACAAAATGTAAGAGGGGTGGATTGTCAAGGAATAGCTAGGGAAGGCTCTCATTTCATCTAAATAGTTGCAAATTCAAAGTTGGAGGTGAATTATCAAAGAATAGCTACATGTCACGGATAATTCGGCAACACAAGGTTGTTTTTCGCAAAATCGAACCATGACTCGGAGAATCGGCAACACATAGCCAGACCAGCTTAAATGCAGTGCGACCAGATCGCACCTTAACTCAAGACTTGCGGTAGCGTGCGTCCAGCTGTTCAGACCCATATGCAAGTTTGATTCGACCAGACTAACACGCGGAGCGTCTTGACCGCACCGCAACCCAATTTTGCCACAACACAATCAGCCCACCAAAACTTGTCCCACAAAAATTTTTAGAACGCCTCGGAAAGTTGCAGAGAGATAGGGATATTGAGACTTCACTAGAATCTAACAAGGCCAATCAAGTTTGGCTAGGTTCTGAAACACTAAAAAATGCCCAAGATTAGGGATGTAATCGAGCCGAGCCGATTTTACGAGTTTGAGCTCAAGCCGAGCTTTTTATCGAACGCAAATTCTTATTGAAGCTCAGCTCATTTAAAGCTTGCGAGCTCACGAGCCTATTCACAAGCCTAAAATAAACCTTTGTTTACGAGCCTAAGACGAGCATCTTAAATGAGTCTCTAAATGAGCATATTCACGAGTTTATTTCGAGCTCATAAACAATATTGTTCACAAGTTTTGACGAGCTTGTATAAGAGTACAAGAGTATATAATCATATGTATAAGAGTATAACTCTACAAGTTACAAGATAAATTATTAACTATACATTAAATACATGTATCTATTTTATAATTTAAAAGATTTAAAAATTCCAAATAATATATAAATCTATATATCAGACTATATCTCTACAGGTCACACGATAAATTAACTATACATAAAATATAACATGTATTTATTTTATTATTTGGAATATTTAAATATAAATTAGAATAATAAAAATATTATGTAGGCCTATGTATAAAACTATAACTATGTATATATAAGACTATAAGCTATAAATAAATTATTAACTATGTCACACATGTATTATACAATATACAAGTCTATTTACGAACACTTAAACAATCATGTTCACGAACACTTAAACGAATTTGTTTATAAACACTTAAACGAGCTTATACGCGAGCTTTGTCGAGTCGAGCTTTTGAGTGTTCAAGTTCGGCTCGTTTATAGAGCGAACCTAAATTTTTGTTTAAACTTGGTTCATTTACTAACGAAACAAGTCACGAACGAGCTCTTATCGAACCAAATGTTAAGCCGCTCGCGCTCGGTTCAGCTTATTTACACTTAGAGATGGCAACGGAGATGAGAATTGAATTTGCCATGTATATCGGATCCAATTAATATCCCTGTTTATGCGCCTACCCGAAACTTGACTAGACCAAGTCCATGATCCACAAAGTTTTAGAATCTTCGAAGACTCACATGTATATACAACTTATACATTCTAGCAAACTCTTTAGATATTTTTGTAAACCTTGACGAAATAAGTCTAATCAACCATTGAGGACAAATTTTCTATAAGTAGTTCTCCTCCACCGATTGTACATAATATGTAAGAGTTTGATACGGACACTTCCACATTCTCTTAATCTCTCATACTCTTAAACATTTTCTTACACACTCAAAACCATCTCTGTCCACTCAAACCAAATCGCTTTCACATCCCGTATTATCGTAGACGCATAACTAAAGCTTTGCCCACTCAAACCAAATCACTTTCATATCCCGTATTATCGTAGACACATAACTAAAGCTCACATAATTCTATTTAAGCATCAAAATAGACTCTCACTTGAATTAGCTTACTTTTTTTTTTTTTGGTGCTAAAAAAATGGGTATAAGGGGAGCTCAACCCCAAAGAACCCGGTCAGGGAGCGAATGCCTAGCAGGGGATCCACCCAGCAGCCGGAACTGCCAGAAGGGCCTGCAAGAAGGCCAACTCATAGGTAGGCTCTTAACCGTTCATGACCCATGAGCGGGAAGGGATCTCCTTCCGGACGTGTGACCACCAAGGAAGCCTAGGGCGGTAGCCCACCAGCAAAGTGTCGTCGGGCAGATTCGAACCCAGGTTGCAAGGCTGGGAAGAGATCTGGGATCCTCGACTTTACCAGTTGAGCCAAGCCTCCTTGGCTACTTGAATTAGCTTACTTATTAGCCAACCACGAGATAAGTTGTCCTTCAAGAGGATTCGTTCTTTAGATGCAAAGACTGCGACGGAGGAAGCGGATCGTCAAAGAATAGCTACAGCTTTTCAGTCTTCTTTCGTTATTGATAAGCATACGTTGGGCACTAAATGATGTTTATGCTATCCTTCCAAGAATTAATCATGTTCCTAGTGCTAATGCCGTTGCACATAAGACTAGCAAGGAGCAGTCTTTCACGCTCTGCTGAGCAATATTGTAACAATTTCAGTGTATGAATTCAGTTTTCCTCGGAAAGAAAAAAAAACTGACCATTTCCTCTGCTAAAATGATTTATTTACAAAACCGCCAAGTTCGGCACACGCACAACCTTCTGTTTCCTACTATGTCGCGGCGACATTGTATTCAATGCCACATCTGTGTGTCGCAACATCTCATCAGTTCATGTTCTATATTTCCCCAGACAAAAATCTAACTCGGAAAAAGCTTCAAGCAGCTCTATCATGCTATGAAACACACGCCTATTAAATTCCAACAAACTGAGATCCTATACAACATTTTGCTACTCTGTATACAACATGCAAGCCATATCATGTCTCAGAAAACACAGAATGCACATATTTTCTCCTCCATGCTCAACAATTTACCTGTCTTTTCTCTTCGCCTTTGGTGACTTCTGTTTGAGATTCTGCTCCTGTGGTGGCTCTACCAGTAACAATCTTGACATTACGTACGCCAACAGCTCTTCACGGTGGGAGAACGTGAAATCCAGGTGAGCGTACTCGAACTCATTGTACGATACATCCACACCACCTTCCTTCATTAACTTGTAATGCTTTCTTACCATTGAAGGACGGATGACATTATCTTTCTGTCCAGCAACCAGGTCAACAGGAATATCAATGAGTCCATAGTATTCGCCCAAGTCCACCGGCTCTGGTGATCCATACGCATCCATGTTGGCAGATGCACTTCCATAGTCGTACATTCTGAACTTCCCAGAATGCTTCATTTGAGCAAGGTGATGAGCCACATAAAATGAAACCCCTGGCATGTCATTCATGTTGTAATGAGGTAACCCTAGCACTCCTACCCAATTCGAGCTGTCTCCACCAAGAACATAACTCATTAAGGTTTGAACTAGTCCACCAACCGCCGGGTAGTTATGAAAATCCCGAGCTAACTTATTCAGCAGCATACGGAAGAATCGTGTCGGAATGTAGAACCCATGCACAATGTGAGCAAGCAAAGGTGCAAATAGAAGGAATAAATACTCCACAGCTGTAAAAACTACATTTGAATCATGATGGAAGCCTGCAGGTGATAACAAAATCATTCTGCACAGTCTATGAGGTTTCTCCTCGATTCGACGGGTGATTACATACATCAGCATGGCAGCTCCTCCCAAGCTATGGCTGATTGTACAAAGTTTGTACAATTGATCACCATTAGTTTCTTCATCAATATCAGGCTGAGCAATTTTCAATTCCGCAGTTTTAACTTCATGAATCTTTTCTATCATTGCAGGTATGTCCTCAATCCCATGTTCATTAATGGAATACCGCCAATACCTGCGTCACATATGTAAGCTCGTTTACACATTATAGTATCAAAAACTGAACTGCTCGCCATTTATCAGGAATGGCACTAAATTAATGACTCCAAATTGGAAGTTTCAAAAGGTTATTTAAACTTTTACTTTCTCGAAGAAATTTTTTTGTCCACGTGCTCCCTGGAAACCAAGCCACGGAAATTGCCCAGGAAAACATCAAATCCTGCAGAATAAAAAGAGAACTGTTGGACATTACAGGCCATGGCACTGAATTAAATGGCATGAAGCGTTACAAACCTTGATCATACGCTGCAAAAGCTGGAGATCCAACAACTCCATTAGACACCCAACTGGAACAAATAGCCAAAGAAAAAACATGTGAATACATGGAAATAACAACAAAAAGAGCCACTGTCATCATTGTATTCCAACACAGAACCACAAGTCACATCAAAGCATAACAGATATCAATTGAGAAGTCCAACCAAGAGAGACTAGTGTTTCAAGTCACTAAGGTTTGAAATAACAAATGCAATTTCCACATGAAAAGATAACAGAAGTAGATCCGAAAAGCTGAATTTCATATTAGAAAATTATGTCCAAAAGGCTACCAAGATCTGGATTATATTTGTTAGATCATCTCAAATCATCCTGCCATACACCATTTCTAAGCACAATATCATCTCTATTGACACTACATGCTAACTTACATATTTACCATGCAATAAACAACCTACTTGAAAGATGAAAATGGTCAAGGTTCATATGAGCATAAGAAATGCTAGGCCAAAGAGATGAACTAGCATCATTAAAGTTGGGCCAAAACTTTTTGCTTATTTCTGAATTAATTGAACACATTTTTCAATTGAACACATTTTTCAAGGCAAGTCGAAGTTAATTCAAACTCGGAGACTGTAGAAAACCATCCTTGAAAATCAACCCATTAACTTATGCTTGAAGTTCCATCCATTTAATATATGTGGGTTTTACCAAAAAAAAGTGCAAGTGCCTTCTTCAAACAATTTCAAGTTGAACAAATAACAGAAGTTCTAGAGAAGAGTAGGCAATCAAAACTATTTAAAAGTAGAATGAGCTACCCCATAGATGAATCCAAAACTCCATGCTGAAGGTAAACTGCCTTTCTTGAATCACGCCTGGAATATTAAAATGAGAACATGAGGCAACATGCTCTATATTCAACTTCAATACCAACAACTGGAAGAAAAAAAAACACATACCATTATGCAAGATAAAAATGAAAGACACATACCTGGGGATTCTTTCCAAAAGGAGAACATATCCATCAGAAGTGATAACACGAATGGCTTCATATGGATACCTAGCCAAAAAATAAAGCAAATGAACTACTTTAGGCAAAAAAAAAAAAAACAAGTGCAGCAGTATAAAACAATAACCGTGTCATGCCTCACCCAAGCTCAGTAATGACATCTTGACATGTCCGAGCATCTGTATTTAGGGGAGAGTGACTGAAAGTCGCTTTTCTTTCACAAAGAGATGGATCTTCGTCTCCAAGAGTAGCTCCAGGGAGGTTTGTAGCGGAACTGCCATCATGCATATCTTCACCACCAGTCCTATGGTATGAGAACCATCCATGAACTGTTTTTACAATTTCCGATGGTGAAAGAATAAAATGTGCAGCTTTGTGAAAAAAATCAAATATAACTTCAATGAAGATCTCAATCCCTAAATGAAGGTCCTGGTATAACAGAGAAGAAAAAAAAAAGATCAGGGAAGCACGGTAATATAAGAACATAAGGTGTAGTATCCTTAGGTATTAGTAGAAACCTCAATCACTCCACGTCTCCTATCAGTGGTGCGGTGGATGACATGATCCTTCAAAGTATGGAGTTTCTTAACAGAACTGAATTTTGGAGAACGAGGGCTTCTTGGAGACAAAGGTACAGTTAAATCCCTCCTGTAAAGCAAATGGAGAAGACGACACGGAATTCCAAGCAAAAACCTCACAGGGAATAGAAGCCATGAAATTATGAACACGATCCATCCTCTCCTATGCCTATCAGTCCTGGAGAAAGTACTTGCACGTGATAACCGTGAACTCTGAGATAATGGCGATGGTGGGGTCGATCCATCGGTATCTTCCTCTGCCGATGAGTAGTCAACACTTGAAGAATCAGAATCAACGGAAAGCTCATGAATGAACTTGTTAAAAGAGGATGCTCCACTGCCACGAACAAAGTGACATCAATATCGATTATAACCAAAAAACTTAAGACAGGTCACCTGATTGTTTCAATCAAAACTAACTAATCTTATTAAGACCTCAAGGAAATTTTTAAATTTAAAGAAACTGTTCTTAACGTAACAATGAGGATGAAGCTAAAAACAAGCATTGATCTACACTAAAACAAGCCTCCACATCTTCAAATAACCAAACAAAAAAACAATGATAAATTTCATTTTCCACCTTCAAGAACCTAAAAAAACAATTCAACACGATTAAAAGATAATATTATCACAATATGCAGAATCTAAACTGAATGTTGAGACTTGCCAACACAAGCAAACTTCAATATAAGTCGAATATAAAAAAGAAATTGAAATTGAAAACTTACTTCTCCATCCACCTGGGAAAGCGGGGCCCACGAAAAGAAGGCCTGAGTTCCCAACCATGAATACCTTCAAGAACATTAGCCTTCCAGGGCAAAATAAACAACAAAAAGGAAGAAACTCCATTTATCAATCTCACAATATTATTCAACGATTCATAAGTAATTGTCTTCACAGACCTGCACTACAAACCAATAAACTCATTTAATCAGAAACCAAAAAATCTCACCAAACCAATCGTTACACACAAATTCTAAGACTACCAACATCATAGAACATCCAATTCAACACAATCCAACCATAAAGATCAAACCTTTCTTGCAAAAAAAATAAGCCATAAACCCAAAACACAGAAATTATGAGTCTTTTAGAAAAATGAAGACTCACTCTTTAGCAACAGCAAGCGTTGAGTCAACAAATCTCTGCATTATGCAGACGCTAAGAAGACAGTTGCGTTGGGTTCAAAAAAAGAAGACAGTTGCGTTTCCTTCGAAAAAATTGAGAATCAAATGTGGTAGTTATAGTTTGAAGAGGAGAAGTTATAGTTGCCGTAAGAATAAAGTCGGTTAATACTTAATCTATTTTATTGACTTTGTAGGATTCGGAGGTTCCTTTGTCGGAGATACGCGTGGGAGGTTGTGGTTGGTGGGGAATGATACGCGTCGTTTTGTAGGGTGAACACGCAAGTATCAGGGGACAATTTCATCAGCCACGTTTAGAATACTTCATAATATTTTTACCTATTGTTCACAAAAAATTTGGAGACCCTATATTTGCTGTATTAGATTTTTTTTTTCTAATTTTAAAATGTTTAATAAAATTAACTTGTTTACTAATTTTTAAATGAAAGCAAAAACTGATAATTAATCTATAATAAAATAAACTATCATCTATCACAATTTAATATAACGAAATATTTTGATTAATATCAATAGAGTTTAATATTTTTATTGTTGTTAGTAGTCTTTCTCACATATATATAAAATATGTTAAGTATGGACTTAAATCTGCAGTCTCGTTCGAAATAGTTAAAGAGAGAGACTAGCGAACATCGGACTAATAAATGTTACAATGTCATGAATGGGCCATAATATCCAACATTTGATAGTTCTCCTATTATTACCATGTGTATCTTTTTTCTGTGTTGTAATTTGACAACACTCATTTTATTTAATTTTATTATTAATTGCTTAAT
This sequence comes from Breynia disticha f. nivosa, assembly GCA_948193385.1. Taxonomy (NCBI): domain Eukaryota; kingdom Viridiplantae; phylum Streptophyta; class Magnoliopsida; order Malpighiales; family Phyllanthaceae; genus Breynia; species Breynia disticha. The sequence continues at coordinate 10,348 of CANYCX010545218.1, forward strand.
TTTATTGATCCTCTGGATAATGAATGATTGTTATATTATGTTAAAAAACCATTTTCTTAATAGTTAAAGTAAATTTGTAATATCGCTTTTATAAAATTCAGTCTTGAAAATTTTTATAAATCTCTTAATTTAAAAAAAGTGAAATTAAAATAAAAAATTATTCAAACTAATTAATTTTTCTGTAAAAGAATATATTTTTTACTTCGAACTAAAAATATAATTTAAAAAATTAAAAAAAGAAAGTGTACTTTAAACTAAATACATTATTAATTTAAACAAATTATTGGATTAGGGGAATGAATTAAGTGAAGACCGAATAGCAAATTGTAAGTTTGAAGTTGGAGAAACAAACGCGGTCTTGATATGTATAAGCGCTGGTTGACCTCGATGGTTGGTTGGTGGGGTTATGGAGGGTTGAGATCAGAAGAGCGTGGCGTGTTACAACAAGCGCCCAAGATCCGCTCGCTATACCACGTGGTGTACCGTTTAGCGTAAGCAAAGAACGCTCGGAGTACATATGGTTCGGTTCGAGACAGATTTTTTATCAAATCGCCAATCAAATTGATGAGTTCATTTTTTTATGAAATCTATAGTTGAACTGTCTTTTAAATAAACCGTTCGGTTCGGTCCGTAATTGAATTAGTTCGGTTTAATCAGTTAGGTTATAAATTCAATAAAATAATTTATTTAAAATTTACAGTTTACACCATTAAATTTAATATACCATAGTCACATATATTGTGTCTAATTTAGATTTTATGTATGTATGTATGTATGTATGTATGTATGTATGTATGTATGTATGTATGTATGTATGTATGTATGTATGTATGTATAATTTCGGTTCAGATCGGTTTGGTTTTTTAATTGATCAAACTGCAACTGAACAAATTTTTAAAATTTCATATCTATATTCACCCATTTAACATCGGTTTTAATGTCGATATGGTTAAAATCGGTTCGATTCGATCGATTTTTTGTTTACCCCCAAAGAATAGAATAGGTTTCAATATATAAATGTCGGGATAAGGTTCAATTTTGAGCTTAAAGTTTTGTTCAAAGTACAATATTTGGTTCAATCTTTTTTGACTCCATTCGATACTTAATGTTTGTACTATAGTTCAAGTTAGAGTCTTTGGTTTGTAAAAATATGGTAGAATCTTATTTTTAGTAGCAGAATTGATGATTTAAGATTGAAATAAAGTTGTTTTCGACAGTTATAAATTCGACATATATATAAAATGTATAAGCTAAAGGTAACTCGATTAAATAAGGTAATACATAATACGTGACTAACTTTTGCTCCAAAAACTAAGACGAGAAAGTTGATTTCTCTGATTATCTATTCTTTGAAAAAGTTGTAAAATTGTCACATTTTTAATAGTTATAAAGATATCTTTGTCAATATAAACAATCAGACAATCATTCATTGTTGAAAAATAATAATAAACCAAAAAATAAATATTTGACAATTTTTGTCAAAAAAACCAACCAAATTTTGGAGGCCAAGGCAAGAGCAAAATACGAGCATTGAGTAAACCTGTTGTTCTTAGCAATAATAGTTGAAAAATAGTGTATTTTGCTTTAAAATAAAAAAAATGGGTTGAAAATGGTGAACTTATCGTTCTTACCAAGAAAAGACATTCTGTTGAAAGTAAGTGTGACTAGGGATGTAAACGGGTCGGGTACTATTGAAAGTTGCACTTCTCGAACTCGAACCTGTTTAGTAAAACTACTACCCCTACTCGTCCCGAATCCCTACCCATCCTGAATCCCTAAGTGTGACTGTATTGTCGGAAGATATTTTAGCTGTTTAGCATATATAAAACGACATAATTTTAGCCTATAAGCAGTATAATATTTCATTTCAGTCCTTGTTCTTTTTCTTCTTAAAAAGCCACCTTAGATATAAATGGTGTAAGAGCATTTCCAACAAACTCCTAAACATACCTCCTTCCTTATTTTATCAAATTTTTTAAAAGCTTCTCAACTTCAATAGACTCCTAAGTTTAAACTCTTTAGTTTAATTTAAAGAGTGGAATTTAGGAGCTCCTTTTAAATAAGGAATTAAAAAATGACTCCTATAGTTTTTTTTTCTTTTATTTTTGTAAACTCTATTTTTTTAAAATAAAAGACCATAAGTAAAAATTTATTTTATATAAATTTGCTAAATAGTAAGAATTTTTTCTGCTCATAAAGAACTCAATAGTTATATAAATAAAAATCTAATAAATATTATTTTTTTTAAAATTTATCTCAATATTTATTAAAAATTTATAATCATAAATATTTATAAAAAAAATATTTTATGAACATAACAAGATATGTAAATATAAAATATTTAAATA
>CANYCX010545288.1:0-11424 GCA_948193385.1 Breynia disticha f. nivosa
ATATTACTTCAGAATTACAGCAGAATCTCTGAAAAAGTATAAAAAATAGTTCAACAAAATTCAAATGAATAAGACAACACAGAGCAAAAATCCAAACTATAACAATAAAAACCTAATTGAAAATGAAAACAAGTCGAAAATCTGAAAATCACATAAAACAAATCGAACAAAAGGACACGAGGGAGAGAGGGAGACAACGACGATGCTTGGGTCGTGCGAGAGAGAGAAAAGTGTGCGGTGGAGAAGAGGAAAAAAGAGAGAGTCGCAACGGAAAGATGGGAGAAGGAAGGAGACGCGACGGTGGAGAGTAACGTGCTGGTGAGAGAAGCGACGGACGGTGGCTGAGAGAAAGGAGGTGAAGGGAGAGAGATCAACATGAGAGAGGGAGGAGATAAGGAGGTAACGACTGAAGAGGAAAAAGAGAGAATAGGGAAAGGAAATTATAGTACTAAAATACCCTTTTCATATTTTAAAAAAAATAATTAGGCATAAACATAATAAATAAAACTATAGGTGGGTATTTTTACAAAGAAAAAATACAATATAGACATTTTACAAAACCAAAAGTAGAAAAAGGTATTTCTTAAAATACACAAACTAAAAAGGACACCTCACATAATTAACTCGATTTTAGCAGGAGTGGAGGTCTGCGTATGGTGTAGGATATTAGTGGAGTTAAAGTAATCCCCATCAAAATTGGTGGCTGCCATGTTAATATGTTCAAATCCTCATCTTTCTTTTTTCACCCGTGACCGTACCAATATTGGCACAAATATTGTCCAAGTACACGGACTTATGGACTTGGCCATCCGTGTTGTGAACCCCAATTTTGTAAAATTCATTTTCGAATAATTAACAATTTTTGCTATTTTTTTAAGAAACAATGCCCAAATAAATAATATATATAGATGCACATGTGGATTTTCAAATGTATCATACAATAAGTAGAATAACTTATGCAAACTATAAGAAATACAATTTTTATTGAATCCTAAAAATGCTACCCATGTTTATTTTGAAAGGTACTCCGTCGACCTTGCTTGTAAAAATCCTTCTAATCCTACATACATCACAATCAAACAACTAATGTGAGTAACTAAATACCCAGTAAGTACACCTACGATGCTTACCAAGGTAGCTAATGCCTAAGTACTCGTTGGTAAGGTCTTTTAGGTGTTTTAATGCTAGGGAAATCAGCTTAGATCATTAGCTTACTTCAGATATGCATTAGTGCGTTATTTCGGGTCAAACTAGCTTTCTGGGAACAATTAACGTATGTTTATCATACCCTTAACATACATTATTCATCAGCCATCTTTCCTATTTCCAGAATAAGAATAACGTATGTTACCATACAAGGTAATGTACGTTAATCCTCATTAATGTACGTTATTTGGCAAAATAACATATGTTAATGTTACAATTCCTCTCAGACCAATTGATCATTTAGGTAACATACGTTAATTCATATTTTAACGTATGTTACTATTCACAGAATACAATTACACACATTTTAAGTTCGATCTCACACATACACACTTCCTACAACTTTCAACATGGCAACCCAACCCATTTAAGCTCTCACTTAATCACATCTTACATCTTATAACCACAACATAACACATCTATCATTCGCTCACCTCATAACAAACATCTATCAAGTCTACATACATATATTCAACCAAGTACATACATATATTCAACCAAGGGCATAAACAACATATTACTGTCATTCACAGGCCACTTAATATCCAAATGTCCATACACATACGGAAATAAATCATCACACATATACATGATTCATATCATTTTCAACCACACTATCATATTCTTCATTGTCATCATTAAAACACCAACCATAATATAACTCCACAAGCATAAATTCGAATAGGTGATATAAGCATTCACAATAACACCACCACATAATCATTTCCTTTCATCTCCACAAAACTCATATAAGATCATATTCATTCCATATAATTCATGCAATAGCACATATTGATCAAACACAAGCCATACTCATATCATAACCATAATTCGTACACATTCATTTCCATGTAACCAATATCATGTATAATGCAATGCTAATGCATCTCTACACATATGCCCCGGGGTCTTTATTTATTTATCGTGCAAGTGAGAGAGTCCACCCTCATAAGTTGGCAATTCCCCTTAATTTTTATCATACGAAAGAACAACTCGCCTTCCGGGGATGAACATCTCGCCTTCCCATTCATAACTCGAGCTCTAGCTCACTTTTTCCTCGGGTCTAGCTCGGTATTGACCTCTTGCCCGACATAAAATCTCATTAGGGATAAATCCCTATTTAAATCAACAACAAGAGACACATGCTCTTGTGTTTAAAATTGGGCTAATCCCTCATTTTATCATACGGAAGAACAACTCACCTTCCGAGGAAGAACATCTCGCCTTCCTTTTACCGTCTCAAAGCATGAACATACAATCGTGACCATGCAAATGCCAATAATGACATGAATGAATGCAAAATATGAATTTCCAATTCCATTCTCAATTTCCATAATATCACATACATATGAATGTCCCACATTATTCATTCATATTCATAACATAAGCCACACATTCTCAACAATAGAATTTGGCACGTTTAGGCCAACACATCATCGTTCACAAATCAACATGAAATGGCTCACATATCCATAAACGGTCAACTTGTGACATAAGCCAACACACACATCATTTATAACTCAAATGAGTTCATCACTATGACCATAATAGAACACTCATAACGTGCACATGGATATTCAATCACAATTTGTTATAAGCTTCATGCTCAAGCATAGCCAAGTATAAGCGACAATCATTTTCAAACCAAGTTCAAACATTCAATTTAAATCATCCTTTTAGCATAAATTAACATTTCAACATGTCAAAACACAGCTTTTTTATGTCATGAACTTATGAGCATTCAATCCTTTCCTCAAAGGAAACATATCATTCACATGAACCATTTGCATTATAACTCATCACACTATAAACTCAAACATTCATAGCACATTTCACCATAATAATCATATGCATATAACCACACCCTCACAAACACATCTCATTTCATAACTTACGCTTAAGCAAACCCACATTTCCATTCAATCCATTAATAGAATAATTTCATAGCACCTTACCATCCTCAATTACATTCCACACATAACAAACACAAGCTCATACAACTTCCAAGTAATTCACATAAAGGCATACAAGCAATCAAGTCCTTTAAATGACTCATTCTCGCTACCATTTCAACAAATGAAGCATTAATTAAATATATTTAACCATACAGAGGCAAAACCTACAATGGTAAGCGTCATTCGGTGCACTTACCTCAAAATTCGCGAAGTTGCGTGCTCGGCACTCAACCTCGCAAGTCCGAACTGAAATCTCCTTCCTAGCAACATTCCAAACAAATTCTGATTTTAATTTCCTAAAATATTTACACACATACAATTTCTCATCAGTCACAACATAAATAGTTACTCTCTTTTATCTTAATATTTTTCAGGCTTCTAGCCTTCCTATTTCGTTCCTTTTCATTTATTTACGAATTCTCGTAAATTTTTATTCGTAATTTAAATTCTCAATTGACCAAAATTACCAACTCTCAACTTTTACAATAGTCACTATTATTCATTTATAACACGTTTAGTTCTAACTCATAAAGAAAAAGACAATATCCTTCTTAATTAACAACATTCCCAAATAATCAAAATCTCAATTCTCATTATTTAGCTCCCTCTAAACTCATTCCTTAGTCAATTACATTCTCCAATTCCTTTCCAATAAATTTCAATTAATTAACATTTTAATTCTAATCTTAGCACATTTAAATTCCACCAAAACCTTTAATCGGAAAAACGGCAATAGCCTTCTTTAATTCATAACCTCCAAAACAATTCAACTTACAAAACCTAATCCATTTACATCTCACAATTATCCAACAAGCATAAAAATTCCACTTTTTAATAAACCCACCTAAAGGTATGAATTCTTAATTTTTGGGTAGCCCCCAATCCGTCTATCCGTCGTAAGCTGCAAAACCCAACTAACCAATACAAACCCAATCAATTTTTAACTCTCACCCAACATAAATTAGGGTTTTGTCAATGAAAACCCACCTTATTTTACCATGTACTTTCTACTTTAGCCAACATGATGAGAGAGGCACGACTGAAGCGTGCGTCAGCCACGGTGGAGAGAAGAGAGAGAGCATGCGGTGGCCTAGGTTGAGTGGTGGCGCACAGCTGTGGGCGTGCATCCAGCATGCGCGAGAGAGAGCAGAGAAAGATGCGATTGCGCACACGGTGGAGAGGAAAAGAAAAAGGGCTACGACGAGGGGTAAATCGCGCGTGGGCAGTGACAGTTCACTACAATGAGACGGCGGCGTAGCGCGTCGACAAGAGGGAGAGTAATGTTGGGAAAAAGATGGCGAGAAAGAGAGAGACACGTGGCAGTGGCACGAGAGATGGCAGAGGAAGGCAGATGGCATTGAGAGGGCTAGAGAGAGGTGAGGTGACGGAGAAGGAGAGATAGCATGAGGGAGAGAGGGAAGAAGAAAAGGGGCGGCTGGGTTGATTTTTGAGGGAAGTGTAGAATTAGGGTTTCCTCTTTGTGTGGGTAGAATTTTAGGGTTAAAACATAAGAATGTTTCCATAGGCACTTGACAAAATTACCCTTGCACTCCTAATGAAATTTCTTTTCACCCAAAGTAATCTTCCTAATCTAATTTTTTGTAAATTTCTCATTCATACAAAAATTCATATTCTTATTTAATTACTATAAATTAAACATATTCTAATTTAAATTAATCCCGATATGGAAAAATTTTGATTTCTTTCAATTATTCTTATGCCATTCTGGTTCTCCGTGCAACTTGAAACAAGTTTCCATTGTAGTTATCTTTCTTACAATACTCACAATAACGTGGACACTTATCTCTCTTATTGATTGTAGAGTAACATGAGCTACCCTGTCCTCCAAAAGAGTTATTCCAGGCATAATGATCATTATGATCAAAAGGAACACTAGAGGCAACATTCTTAGACCACTTCCCTACTCACAATACCATAGAATAAGCCTTAGCAACAGAAGGTATGAGATCCATCAGCAATATTTGATTTTGAGTAGTATCAAAAACATCATTAAGTGCCATCATAAATTGGATTAATTTGTTTTGATTCTCACACATCAAGATGTGGGGGTAAAAAATTCTAACTCGTCCTACTTATTTTTCAATTGAGGCTGATACATGGTCATTGTAAGGATAACCTGTGAGAAATTATTAATTTGTCGTCTTAACTTGTATAACATGTGCCCATGGCTCTCTCTGAATCTATTAGTAAGATCATCCCATAAAAGTTGTGAAACTTTTGCATGCAATGAGGATCCAATCAGATCTTTAGACAAGGTGTTAATAATCCAAGATCAAACCATCCTGTGCACCCGAAACCAAACCTAATTGTCATCAGACTCTAAGGGTTGTAGTATGGTACCATTAATAAATCCCAATTTTAATTTTTCCCCTAGGGTCATCTCTACATGAACATACCATTGCAGATAGTTTGATTTAATAAGTAAAACAGATAATAGGACCATACTTGGATGATTCGAACTTTAGGGGTAGTATGGATCATCCTCCGCTCTAGAAGAGAACCTATTCGAATAATCAGAGCCACTAATTCCCTCAACAACGTCATGTTTGGACTCCATTACTAGATTTTGAAGTAGGAAATCAAAACATCGAGTTAGGGTTAGGGTTTCACGAACAAGCAAGATTTGGGCATTTTGTGTGCACGCAGTCAATCGATGAGACATTACTCTCGATTGATAAGGTTTTAGTAGTAGAGTAATTTGATCGATTCAGATGGCTCTGATACCATCTAGAATCTGAGATCTACATCAAAGAAGAAGAACGACATCAGTATATCGAGAAAGAAAATATAAAGAAGAAAGAGAAAGGTTTTTGTAAATGGGCGTCGACAGTCAAGAAATAAGAGTATGCCAAGCTGTTTATATAGGCAAGACAATGGCCAATCATCCTTTGCCTCTTTGCCACATAGGTTTTGACTATTCAGCGTTACAAACAACATACAATGAAAACATTACAGAATACATCAACAATATTGGCAGTGATTATCATAGTATTATTACTGCACGTCTGCACTTAATCCTCGATCTGATCATGTGCCATTTTATGAGCTTCATACTCAACTTGTTGCACATGAAATCCTCCTTGAATCCATGCAAGAACCTCCTCTGTCTCATGCTCATTGTTGCATATCCCTCATCGTACATCTTCTGAAATTCACACCTCTCCACAATTCCACAAATGTCCTCGAGTCCTGCGTCAAATATGTGACTTACGTAACCATACAATTGATAGATGATGTTGTCGACATCATGACATCTTTCCAAACGTAGGCTCATTATTTTTATGTCACTCCTCGACCTTCTATCTCGCAACACATTATAAATTGGTGTTTCAGTTATGTTATATCGTAATATAAATCATGTACCCGATTTGTTTAATTATAAAATTATCAATTATACATTTGAGAAGACACGTTGTAGAAAGTGAAATTATATCTTGTTGTAATGTTGTACAGAAAATTTTCATATACCGTACTAACTTTTTATGCATTTAGGTCTCGAGTTGCCTTTCAATTACCAACTATTACAATGTCCATTGGTTTGCTTCGTTGTGACAATTAAAAAAAATCAGTGACAGTCTATTTCACATGGTGGTTGTTACCTTCTTAAAATTTTTTTTATCATGATCAAATATTTGTTACTATTTCTTGAGTCAAAAACATATTTGGTTTGAAGATATTCATATCTAATGATAAAAGAAGTGTATACAATTTTATGAAAAATATTTTCTATAAAGAAGTTTTTCCGATCTATAATGACAATATGTTTAATGGACAAATTTACTTTATTCAATATTTATTTTTCTAATATTATAAATATTTTTATTAATTTGTTTTTAAATAAAATAGTTCAGATATATTAATAAAATTAAAAAAACTATAATATAAATAGTTAGTTATACATATAAATGACAATAACAGCATTCCCAAAAATAGAAACGAAGAAAATCTGACGCAAAATCCTTGAAGATCTATTGGGAACGAGGCTCAAGTGGCTACAAAATCAATTAGGAATAGAAAATTAAAAAATTGAGGAAAATAATTAATTAGAAATCTACTAAAAATCGGAATTTAATTATATTGGTTTTATTGCTACATGCATGAATTGCTTATATAATAACGGCTGCTGAAAAATTTAAATAAGAAAAAATAAGGGAGAGCAAAAATGATGAGAGGCGGTGTGTCGAAATGTTTCTTGTTAGGGTTCTTATGCATTGCAATGCTGCTAAGCGCCGGTGAGAAAATCCTTTCTTATTTTGTCATATTTGGATTGATCCACATCAATATTAAATTTCAAAAATATGTGTATTATTTATAGATTTCAGGTTATAGAAATTTATTGCCAATAACTTTTAATTGTTTATTTATTTCAGTTTGTTCGGTTGATTTTCATTTTATTTGAGTTTTAATAATTCATTACTAATGTAGTATTAAGTAGGATGTATTAGATTTCTTTATTAAGGTTTTCGCCTGTTTGTAGAAATTTATTTTTTAGAAAAATATTTTTTTAATTTTTAAATGTTTGACACTAATAAAAAATAAGTTAACATAATTATAATTTAAAAATTAATAGGAAACAATAATTATTTTTAACTTATTTTTGAAGAAAATACTTTCCTAACTAAAATATAGAATTACATTTTTCATTGTGTTTTTAAATATTTGAGTTTAAAATACCGAAAAGTATGATTCCAAAAAATAAGATTTAGAAACTTAATTTTCCATGAAAAATATTTTTCTCAAAAAAATTATATTTCGTCAAACAAATGAAGCCTAATGCTCCACTTGTTTGGCAGAAATTGATTTTTTCTGAAAATATTTTTCATATTTTTGAATTTTTTGGATTATATTTCTTCTGAAAATATCCCTAATAATTTACCGGTCCTTTATGTAGTTCTTTCGCTTAATTTACCGGTCCCTCTAATCTTTTTACTTAATTTACCGGTCCCTTATTAATACACAAGTGAGAGGGGCAAGAATGACATTTCAACCTTTCTGTTAGCTTAATTTAATGGAAGCATTAACGGTAGTCCTTTTTAATATGTTGGGACGGATAAAATGAATACTGAAAACTTGAAGAACGAAAAATTATTAGAAATATTATTCAAAGATCACATAAGTTTTTATCCTAAATATGATTATTAAAGTTAATGTTTTATTATTGATGCAGGAGGAATAAGCGCAGAAACAGAAGCAGGACAAACACTGGTGTTTCAAGGGCAATGCTGTGCATATCCTGATTGCAATCGACATTGCCTCTCTCTTAAATACCCTTTCGGAGGAGTTTGTAAGACAAATGGGGAAGGACCTACTCTTTATTGTTTTTGTAAAGTCTGATTATGGCTTATCATCATTTTTCATAATATAAATTAGGCCAAATAAGAAGTTGGTTCGGATATTGTAACGTTTCTATTATTTCCTTTTTATTAGAACAAAATTATTACTTATTTGGATGGCATAAGACGTAATAAATGTAATCCATGACCAAAACCATATGGTATGATGAAGATAGTAGAGATTAGTTGAGTAACTAGAAGGAAAATAGTTGGTGTGATCGTGCTGTCCAATATAAATGCAGCTTAGACAACTCGAAAGGTTATATAGTTTAGTTCACCAAGTGAAAATCTATTAGAATTTATTTAGTTACGAAAGGCAAATTTGAGGAATAGTCTAAAATATACACCACGCGTAATTTATCATAAAAAAATATCCCGTAATATCTCTTCAAAGCAACGTGATATAACCTAAAAACAAAGTGTATTATTTGTTTATTGGTCGAACCAATAGTTTACTGAACAAATCGATAATTTAAAATTAATATAATAAATAAATATACAAAATTATTTCTAATGTCCTAAGGTATGTTTCAGTCTTTCCTTATAGATCATGTTTTTGAATGAAAACATGGATTTATTGGATAAAGTACCGACATAATAATTAAAGAGTTAATTATGATGCTTCGATTGTCAATGCTAAGAAAGAAGTGAATGCAAAACGTAAACAATGGGGAGACAAATATCGATCGTAGAAGGAGCATTAAGAAGTTAAATCGAAGATACAACATATGAGCTGCTCGATATGACTACAAGCTCATTCTCGTTTTATGGTTGCGTGAATAAAGTGGAACAACTAGTCTTTTATGTAATTAAGCTCTCTTCTCTTTCTGGTAGTAACTGCTGCAGATTTTCTATAACTTGACAGTTCAATTCTGATTTTCCTTTAAGTTGTGTTCCACTTCGACTTCATCTTTGTGACGGTGGCTCATTGCCCGCGAGTTGTCCTTATGATTTTGCAATCGTTCTAGAGTTTCTACAACGACTGGCAGTTTAGGCCTGTCTTTTGGATTCAAACTTATGCATTGTTCGTAGCGCCAAAGTTGCTATGTGCTTTTCTCCCTTCACAGAGTACTCGCCTCCAAGTCGTGGATCCAGGACGTGTAACGCCCCAAAATTTTAAAATAATTAAATAATGAATTAAAATACGTATTAAAATATGTAGGAAAATTTTTTCGTGATTTAATTAAATAATAGTTGGGAAGAGGAAATAGAAATTTGGGAATAATTAAAAATTTTATGGTGTTTAGATCACCCAAAAAACGAGAAAGATGAAGGGGAGGTAAATCAATAGTGCCTGAGGGCAAAATCGTCCAAGACGAAATCTTTATATATACCTTTTAACTCTCTCTCTTCCCACTCATCCAAAAACGTCTCTCTCTCCTCCCTTTCTCTCTCTAGGCTCAGGAAAACCCTAGAAACGCCGTTCTTCAGGAAGCCCTAGTGTCGGGCAGCTCCAGAATCGATTGAGGACTTAGCTGCGGTAAGATTTCCTCCTTGCTTTTGTGAATATCGTGTTGATCATGGAAACCCTAACTTTCCGACCACATTTCTTGTTGGTTTGGGGTCGGAATCGGGTAAATAATGGTTTGATTGAAAGCTTGGGGAATATATTATCTTGTGGTAATAATTTCTAGTCTTAAATTCTGGTTTAGGTATCCGAAATCGAGGTTTAAAAACCGTATATGAATAGTGACGAGATTGGGGTTTTCAGACGGGAGTTCTTTTACGAGTTTCATTACTTAGGTAAGCTTCATTTGACCCTATTGATAGTGTAGGTATGGTCAATTTCGAATGGGTGTTGTTATGGTGAAATTAATTTCATGAGGAAAGAGAATGGTTAAGGGGTTCGAAAGGGAACCGTATAAATTAAAAAGATTAGGATGTTGTGATTGGTATACGATGTTAAAGGATAGCTAAACAAGCTTGTTTAGTATATTAATGGTGAATAGTGTTAAGGAAAAGAAAGTGTTAAGGAAAAGAAAGTGTTAATATTAAAGTAATTATGTGAATCATCAATATTAAGTATTGATGTGATGATTGGGAGTTGATATATGTTATAATGTTAAACTATAGGAAATCCGGTTTAATGGCGAGGATGGCTCATGATGAAAACTTGGTGTATTTTGTTAAGGTAAGTAACATGAGCACCTCTTCCCTATGTACGTATGCTCTTAAATACGATATGATATATGATTTATTAATGAATAGGATGTTCTTGCATTGTAATTGTACAAATTGGGGTTTATTTGGATGAGTTCCTAAAGTGTTTGATATAGTTTGAATTGATGATGAGTTAATAGATTGAAGCATTGTAATGTACTTATTGTGTGCCTTGGATTGTAATATAAATGTATTTGGAAAGTTTAAACATAACTATGTTAAGTGCAAGAAATGCCAAATGGTTGAATTGGTGATCATTATGTTGTATATGAAACATATTATGTGAATATTAATGTGACCTTGATGTGTTATCATAGTTGGGCACATGTATGAGTGACTATGGTAATTGGTTAATAATGATCATGTTATTTTGTGATGTAATTGATTGTATATCATGGTATGGAATGTTATGATATGGTGTGAAAGTTTGACGAGTGGGTCGCTTGTTGATAATGACTAGTAGGATGTTGGTTTGTATGATTATTTTTGGTTGTTATGTTTAGTGGAGTGTTGAAATATATTGACATTGAATTATGTTTAAATGAGCCACTGACGTGTTATGTAAGTTTGAATTTGATTTTAAATGAGGGCAAGAAATGTGTATATTCATATGATTGATGTTGTTTGAATGTATAGCATGATATGGTTGACATGCAATTGAAGTTGTTATGTTATGATATGAATTTGTGGAGTTATACTGTGATTGTTATCATGTTGTATTGTGATTCATACTTAATGATTTAGCATGG
>CANYCX010545527.1:0-18645 GCA_948193385.1 Breynia disticha f. nivosa
AAAAATAAGTTGAACTCTAATTTTATATCACTTAAAAAATTTAGATAGTAAATTTATAGTTAACTAATACAATAAATATGTTTACTACATATTTATAGTTAAGTGAGTTTAATACTCGAGCTTGTTCATGAGTCTGGTAAACGATCTTATTCACGAACTTTAACGAGCCTAAAACGAGTCTTCTAAACGAGTATGTTCACGAGCTTACGAGCCGAGTACTTGGGTGTTCAAACTCGGCTCGTTTAATTAAACGAGCTTCAAATTTTGTTCAAGCTCGGCTCGTTTATTAACGAGCCGAGTCGTGAACGATACGAGCTGAACGCCGAGCCGTTCACGAACGGCTCGGCTCATTTACAGCCCTATGTTAGTGCAAATAAGAATCTCATCATCATGACTCTAACAAGTGACAAAATTAATCATATTAATGGTGATTTTTTTTATCATAAATAGTTTTATTTAATATAGTTTAGCATAAAATAATTTACAAAAAAATTAAAAATTATTATTATTATTATTATTATACACAGCACTATGCTGCATCGCGCGAATACTGTTGTAACTGAATTCACAATACAATATATTAATTCTATTAATAAAATTATAATATATTCTTTTTAATTTATTTTTTATATTTTTTTAATAATTTATTAAATAAAAACATAATTGACAATAAATGTAATTTTATCAATAAATACTATTTTAATTTATTTTTTTATTAAATTTATAAATTAATTATTATGATGTTAAAAATAAAATTAGTGTATTATAAAATAATATAAAATAATTGTAATTTTACATCAATTACTTATAATGTTAAATATTATTTTTTTAAGTTTTATTTTAATTTAGTAGTACAGGTGTTTTAATTAACATTTGTTAACGACCTCTTGGTTCAGTGGTATGTAGATTGAAATTGGTAGGGCGAACCACGGTTCGATCTCCCGCAATGTCGCTTTGGGAGGGGAGTTAACCTTAAACCATTCCATCCCCGAATTGAATTAGTCTCGGTCCAATAGGTCGAGGATACCGGGGTTCACACCAAAAAAAATTAACATTTGTTTAGCCATTTTTGTTGTTTATGAGGGTATTGCTCGAACCCGAGATGAGAGAAAGCAAAGGAAATAGGAAGTCCGAAAACAAAATTCAGAGAGACTAACAGAGAGATGGAAGACGAAGAAGAGAAGAAGAGTGTGGGAAAGGAGGGCGTAGAAGACGAAGCAGACATATACTCCGGAATCAGAGCCCATTTCCCTCTCTCTTTCGGCAAACAACCCAAAACACTCACCCCTCTCGAACACATCCACAACGCCACTCGCCGCTCCTCTATTCACTCCCTTCCTAATTCCTCTAACCCTACCGTTTCCTCGCCGCAACATGACGCACACCTCTTGCCTCGTCCTACTCTGCCTACGCCGCCTGCTCAGGATGATGATGATGAGGGCTTGATTGGTCCGCCGCGGCCACCCCAGGTTATAGAGGAGGAGGAGGATAATGATGTGATGATTGGACCGCCGCGGCCGCCCTTGATGGAGCAAGAGGAGGAGGAAGAGGAAAAAGAGGGGAACCGGTATCGAATTCCGATGAGTAATGAAATTGTGCTGAAGGGTCACTCTAAGGTATGCATTTCACTTTCATTTATCAAGTTTAGTTTTCTTTTTTCAATTTATTGTCGGGAAGTTTGTATCTTTACTCTGAAGAATGAGTTTAAAATGTTAATCTTGTGTTTGTTAGAAATTGGTAAAGTTCAGTTTTTTTTTTATTGTCATAGTTAAAAATTTGTTTCTTCACTGTGAAGAATGAGCCTCTCATGTTTATTTGGGTATTGCTTTGTTTATTAGATTGTTTCAGCACTTGCGATCGATCATACTGGGTCTAGAGTTCTTTCGGGCAGTTATGATTATTCGGTACGAATGTATGACTTTCAAGGCATGAATTCTCGATTGCAATCGTTCAGACAGCTTGAACCATTTGAGGGTCATCAAGTTCGCCATTTGAGTTGGAGTCCCTCTGCCGATAAGTTTCTTTGTGTCACAGGTTCAGCTCAAGCTAAGGTACTTCAATGATGTGTTTTTGTGTGGCTTTAGTAGTTGAGAGGTTTAGTTGTTTTTGATTGAGAGAATATATATACATATATTTTGGTGGATTTCGTCACAGATATATGATCGAGATGGGCTCACACTAGGGGAGTTTGTAAAGGGGGATATGTATATTCGTGATTTGAAGAATACAAAGGGGCATATAACTGGGCTCACTTGCGGACATTGGCATCCTACAAAAAAAGAGACAATTTTAACATCCTCAGAGGATGGATCACTGAGAATATGGGATGTAAATGATTTCAAAAGTCAAAAGCAGGTTAGTGTTTATCTGCTCGGTTATATCGTTTGTTAACCGAAATTCAATAGAGATAATTTGTCCTTGTCAATATTGGTGGAAACATTACAGGGATAGAAACTAAGTGTCAGTTTATTTTATCTGTTCTTTGGATAGGTTATCAAACCAAAGCTGGCTAGGCCTGGTAGAATTCCAGTTACTACATGTGCTTGGGATTTTGAAGGGAAGTCCATTGTTGGTGGCATCGGAGATGGTTCTATCCAAGTAATGCCCCTATACTCCTGCTAATATAAGATTTTTTTTTCCTTTAATGTTGATCAACCACAAACCACATAGTAATTTTTAGATTGTGCATGTAGTAGATCAACCACAAGCCACATAGTAATTTTTAGATTGTGCATGTAGTAGACAATCTGGTATGATTACTTTTTAACATCTTGTGAATGTGTTGTGCAGTGGCATTGATTTTCTTCTGACCTTGTTCATTGTGTAGTTATGGAACCTTAAGCCAGGATGGGGAAGTAGACCAGACGTGTTCGTAGAAAATGCTCATTCTGATGATATCACTGGCCTTAAATTTTCTAGTGATGGACGAGTTTTACTTTCAAGAAGCTTTGATGGTTCATTGAAGGTATTTCAAATCCCTGCAATTTGTTTTCTGTGTTACATTTTGTTCAAAATTGATGTTACCATTCTTCTTCCAATGCAAATATGAAATGTTCTTTAGGTTTGGGATCTTCGGAAAATGAAAGAGCCTCTTCAGAAGTTTGAGGATCTACCAAACAATTATGCTCAAACAAATATTGCATTTAGTCCTGATGAGCAGCTTTTCTTGACTGGAACATCTATTGAAAGAGATAGCACAACTGGAGGTTTACTGTGCTTCTTTGATCGTACAAAACTTGAACTTGTTTCAAAAGTTGGTATTTCTCCAACTTGCAGTGTTGTACAGTGTGCCTGGCATCCAAAACTAAATCAGGTAGCATTTCTTGATGTGCTTGCTTGTCGTTTTAGATCATGTTGGCATATAGGTTAGCTGTTTAATGTTATTAAAATAGAAGACAATTGCATGCTAAAATGTTTAATATTTTTCTTTGGTTGTATTTTTGCATCGGGGATGTCTGACACTGCTAAAATGCTCATTTATTTCTTCAATTGTTCGAAGATTTTTGCGACAGCAGGGGATAAAAGTCAAGGGGGAACTCACATTTTATACGATCCAACTCTCAGTGAGAGAGGAGCTCTTGTCTGTGTTGCACGTGCTCCCAGGAAAAAATCTATTGATGATTTCGAAGTGCAACCTGTTATTCATAATCCCCACGCTCTGCCTCTGTTTAGAGATCAGCCAAGTCGGAAACGTCAGCGGGAGAAGATACTGAAGGATCCAATGAAATCCCATAAACCCGAACTTCCAATAACAGGACCAGGACATGGGGGAAGAGTCGGTACAAGTAAGGGCAGCTTGTTAACCCAGTATCTTCTTAAGGTAGTGTTTCTGCTCTCATCTGTCCTCAGTTTTGTCTTCATTTTTTTAGCCTAGGAGTACTTGAGCATACATTTTTGTTGTTATCAGCAAGGAGGGATGATGAAGGAGACATGGATGGAGGAGGATCCGAGAGAAGCTATATTGAAGTATGCTGATGTTGCAGCAAAAGATCCAAAGTTCATTGCACCAGCATATGCACAAACCCAGCCCGAGCCAGTTTTTGCAAAATCGGATTCAGAGGATGAAGAAAAATAACATGGTTGCGACAAAGGGTTTAATTTGCTACTCATTATCTCTAACATACGGTATAGTTTCTGCTAAATTGGCGGAAGATATATGTTTAAGTTTTCAGGAGTTGTTTTATAATAATGTTGTTATTCCAAAACAGTCAAAACCAATTTCTTGGCTTTTCATTGTTGCAGTTGGGAAGGGGAAACCTGAATGTTGAAGTCCCCAATAGCAGAAGACCCCAAATGGCAGCCATGTGGAAATGATGCTGTGAATCTCACAATAGAACGGTTGAACATAAAAGAAACTTGAAGCTTCCGAGTTTGTGCAAACTCAATGAGGTTCTTCCAGAAGACATGAGATTGTCATTCATTTTTGGGGTTTCTGCTCTGCACCTTACTTTCTGGAGAATTATATACGTTACAAAGGTGACTTTTATCTGTTCTGTAATGTCAAGTTCTATGAGTTGGAAGTCATGTAATGAGGACAGGAGAAGAAGTGATGTTTGATGATTAAGTTCTGTTTTTCGAGTATATAAATGCAACTTGCAAGTAAAAGGTTCAATTAATAAACTCACAACAAATGGAACTGGTGCATCCAGAAAATCAAACATCTTCTGCGGCAGAACCTGTAGAAATTTGGAGGAAAATTCCAGTCCAATTAACTTCCCAAAAATTCCTGAGTCATGCATGCATAAAAGTGCGATAATAAGAAATGGGATGCTTTAATAAATTAATGGGCAGAAGAGAACGGCTAGAACAAGATCATTTCCCTACTTGCAAGCAGGTACACCAGGAATCCGGCTGATTGGAAGGGGGCCTGCCAAAATCTTTTCTGGGACATTTACAATTCACAGTCCCTTTTTGAATCAGCGTCTATTCAACATGTTTCTCAGGAAGCTAACGAGTGCGCTAATTGGTTGACAAAACACCGCCTCTTGTATAAGTTCAGCTTACATTCTTTATGGTATGTTCAGACTCTTGTATTCTGACTCTTTAGGTTTTTCATTTATAAATAATATTCAGTCTCCCACTGCACAGTGATAGGTTCAACTTAGTTGATTCGGTAGCTAGGGTTGTAATCGAGCTGAGCTGAGCCGAATTTTGGAATGTTCAAGCTCGACTCGTTAAAATTTCACGAGTTCAAGCTCGAGCTGAGCTTTTTATAGAACACAAATTCTTGTTTGAGCTCGGCTCATTTAAAGCTTGTGATAACGAGCCTGTCCACGAGCCTAAAACGAACATCTGTTTACGAGCTTAAGACGAGCATCTTAAACGAGTGTCTAAATGAGCATGTTCATGAGTTTGTTACGAGGTAATAAACAATATTGTTCACGAGTTTTAACGAGCTTGTTTACAAATATAATATAATCACAAACCACAACTCGTTTATCAACTAAAGCTTATTCATAAGTTACAATATAAATTATTTACTATACATAAAATACAATATTTATTTATTTTATTATTTGAAATATTTGAAAATAACTCAAAACACTCAAAATATCATATAAATATATGTATAAGTACATATACGTCACGTGAGCCTGTTTATAAACACTTAAAAGAGTCTGTTCATGAACACTTAAACAAGTTTGTTCGCGAGTTTTGCCAAGCCGAGTTTTTCAATGTTCAAACGAGCCTAAATTTTTGTTTCAACTTGGCTCATTTACTAATGAGCCGAGTCACGAACGAATTCTTATCGAGCCGAACACCAAGCCGCTCGCGTGCGGCTCTGCTCATTTACACCCCTATCGGCAGCTGTGCAGTGTCACTCCTTCGTGAGTTCAGCCTAACTGATTCGATAATGAATAGGTATGGGCATTTTTGAAAAATTAACAGACAAGGTCAAGCTTATGAGCCATAAACACCTTTTATCAAGAAAAACTTAAAATAGTGAAGCTGCAACCATTGGAATTGAAACAGCTATTTGGAAAATGCCTAGGTCTTTTGCTTTTCCGTGTCGGCGTCGCCGCAGCAATCTGGAAGATGCCTAGGTCTTTCGCTTTTCCCTGCACAGATTTTAGTCGTCAAAACAAGAGCCAGCTTTGAAAAGAAAAAAAATTAATTGGATAGTAAACTGTTTTTTTATTTGTAAAAACATACATGTTTTAAAAATTTTTATAATTTTTACTTTTTTAATTATATTTTATATGAAAAAGACTTTTGTAAATATAAATTTAATATAAACTTTATATAAATTTTATGTATGGATTTAAACATTTTGTGTATAAACTTATATCTAATTTCATAGGTCTAAACTTAATATAAACTTTTAACTTAATATATACTAAATTGTTATGTTGTTTTATATTTTTTTAAAAATTAAATTATATATACTTTTTTATTGTTTTAAACTAAATATCAACTTGATGTAAACTGCATATCAATTTTATTTAATCAGAATTGAGATATATTTACAATTTAATAAGTAAAAGTGCAAAAAAACTTTAAATGATAACTAATTTATAAATATATAAATGTATTAAAATTGAATCGTAAAATTCATACAATTTAAAATAATTATGATGTAAGAGTGAGATATGTTAATTATACTCTCCATTTGCTTAGACCTGAAAGCCATATGCTATGCCAAAATATTTTAATCTTAATATTCCGTTTGTTTGACAAAAAAATATTTATTTCAAAAGATATTTTTTACGTTTCTAAATTTTATTTTTTAGAATAATATATTTTGATATTTTATACTTAAATATTTTAAAATGTAATGAAAAATATAATTCTATATTTTAGATAGAAAAGTATTTTTTTAAAAAAATTTGCTTAGAGTAATTATTATTTTCACGTTATTTTTTAAGTTATTATTTTATTGACTTATTTTCCGTTAGAACCAAAAGTTAGAAAATCATAAAAATATGTTTTCAAAAGACGATTTTCTCCAAACAAACGGAGACTCAGTTTGTTAGATAGAAAATAAGTTTCTAGAGATAATATTTATTCATAAAAATAATTTTTAAAATTTTATTTTTTCAAAAATATATTTTCAATGTTTGACAATCACACAAAATTTTAATAAAAAATATTTAAAAATAATATAAAAAATGTGAACACATAAAAAATACATTAACAAAATAAAAATTCAATAATAAAATTTAAAATAATATGAAAATATATTTTATTAAAAATATATTAATAATATAAAATTAATTTATATTTTAATAAAAAATAATATTTATTTTCATTAATAGTAAAATTTAAAAAAAAAAAACTCATTATTGACAAAGTGATTGTGGTGGTTTTTTCACACTATTAAAAGTCTCCTCGTTTCTTTCTTAATTATAAAACATTAAAACTAGACCGTTTAACTCATTCTCAGAACATAATTCCAATAACACCCTCAGCCCCCTTTTCACTCCCCTCGCCCTCACTCTCCTCTTTTCCCTCACCACTCTTTCCTCCTCAATTTCCATTTCTTAAATGCCCTAAAACTGTAAAGCTCCAGCATCTACCCCATTTTCCGAATATACGATGTCGGGAACGAGCCCAATTGTGTTTGAGATAAGTTCGGATGAGGAAGCCAGTTTTGATAAGACAAGCCTTAGAGATGACGAGGACCCAAATTGGCTTTCTACTCTTTTAGGGATAGTGGATAAGGAAAGAAAGGTTTTTGGAGATGACGATGATGTTGTGGTTGTGGAGGAGTATGAGGTGAAGTCAAAGTCAATGAAAGTTGAGGATGATGATGATGATGATTGTGTTGTGTTGGATTGTGATCCGGAGAAAGTTGCGGATGAAAATCAAAGTGGTGGTGATGGGGATGATGTTGTTGTTGTTGGACAAAAAGGGCAGGTTTGTTTTTCAGTTTAGTGTTTTGGGTTTGGTTTATATTGCTTGTGAACTTTGGGTTTTGATGTGTTGTTGGAATTGAGTAGTGTGAAGTGAAGGTTTGTGTGTTTTTAATAGTTATGCTTATGGTGTGTTTGTAGTTGCTGTGGTGTGAATACTGTTTTGACGTCTTTTATGTTGTGAATTTGTTTAGTGGATTGTTTGGAATCAAATAGTGTGAATTGAGGGTGTATTGTGCTATTGTTTTGGATAGTTTGGAGGAAAATAATTCTCTTGTTGTTTGTATTGGTGGACAATTTCGTTGCATAATGTTGGCAGTAGCTATTTTCAGTTTTTGGTGAATGAATGTTGGTTGGAATGTAGGTGTCTTAGGAATGAGGGATTCTTTGAAAAAAGACTTATTTTTCCTGTTGAGGTTGCATTTTTTTTTCCCTGGCTTCTCATTCTGTTGGTCGTGTTCCAGCAATGAGAGATTTGGAGAATGAAAATGAGATTATGTTGTGCTTTCTAGTGTACTATGCAATTGTCAGTTGCATTTACTAATACGCATGTATTGTAAAGTTTTATAGCAAGTGGTCTATTTGTTGTATTTGGATTTGTTTCATCTATTTGAAGATAACCACAGTTTGTTGAGTTTGAAGAGTAAATTTGTCTATGGCTGAGTTTTGAAAGGTTATATGTTAAGTAATATCTTGCTATTCTTTGTTGGATTTGGAAAGAGCTCGTTCTTTCTTTCTTTCTTTTTTGTGCTTAAAAGTTATTTGATGTTTTCGTTTATGCATTGTTTATTCTCATTTATTTTCTACCTAGGAGTTACTGATGAGTTATTATATCTTTTGAAACCGCATAATATGTGTGCTTTTCATTGTAGCATTTAAGGTTGGGAGAATAAGCTCAATTATGTTGATAGATGGGACCAGTTCAGCTTTGCAATTCATTTGGCTTTGTGTGAGAAAGCTCAAGTGATTTCTGCCTGGTTCCTTTGGTTCTGGCAATTCTATTGAGAAGGCTATGTTTCAATTTTGTTTGTTTCTTTTCACTAAATGTATTGAATTTAATATTTGTTCTTTAGTTTTATTTCTGAAGTAATTTTCTTAAATGCATTTATTTGCTTTGTGTCTGAGTGAAATGCCTTCACTTATTCTTTGATTTTTGATATTGCCGTATTTGATTTTGTGTTGGGGTTTCTGAGATTGCAATGTGTTAATGTATGCATGTTTTTATTGTGTTTGGGCATCTGAAAATATTGTGTTAGTTTGATATAACATTTATTTTGAATTTTTTATTATAGAAATTGATTTATTTAAGTTGAATTTACATATGAATAGTGATTCTAGTTTTATAGCTAATTTTTTGCTGCTGAGTAAGAGAGGATCAACTTTTTCTTCCGAAAGAAACATTGATTCCCTTTCTTGATTTTCCCTCTGTATCCATTTACTTCCTTTCGTTCTGTCAATGATTTGTGGTTCTTAAATTTGTAATTTTATTCTTTTTTTTTTCGCAGATTGCATGTAGAGATTATCCTCATCCAAGACATGACTGTGCTAAATTTCCTTTCAGCTCAACCCCTCATGAAACTCATTGTGACCTGGTAAAGTTTCATAGTTTGATAGTTGAACCCTAATCTGGTATCTTGCGCTTATAATGTGATGATACTTTTCTGCCTTTCCTACTCTTTTAATGCAGTGCCATTGCTATGTATGTGACTTGCGTGCGCCATGTGCATTCTGGGGTAAAGGGTTCTCCACTGATGATCATTGTCATGCCTCTAATAAAAATGAGAGCTGGAAAACTCTGCGAGAGAACTTGAGGCTACAAAAGAATGGTACTATTCTTGATTTAGTACCCCCCAAACCTATCCCTTCTATGGCAACGTCTCAAATGACCCCGAATGAACATGTGGCTTATGATGCTTTACAATCAGAAATCAGCCTACGATTACAAAATCAGGCTCCACAGCAAAATACGGTGAGTGTTTGCTCCTCTGGTGGGATGGCCACCCCTAATATGATGAGCCAAGGAGTGAATCCCGAGTCAGGATTTGGGCAGGGAAGAAGTGGACTGCTGCCTTGCTTATTTCCGGGACAGATTACCGGTGTACAACCTAATGCTATCCGACATGGTACAGTCCGCAATATTGGACGACCACTTTTTCCTTCCAACAAGATGTTTAAGAAACCTGGAATAATCAGGGGCGGTTTGGTTACAAACCAAGCCACACGATGCTCACCAAATAACGTAAATTGGGCTCCTGCATCGCATTGTATAAGGAATGCTGGATCACTGCCCACATCAATGGTTCAAACTCCTACTGGCCGACATATTTTAGCTGGCCAAAATTTGGGATTTTGTCCCTCTCCAGGACCGACAGAGGCCGGCATCGGTAGTTTCATTGCGCATCCAGTGCCTCCTCAACCTCAACAGGTATACAGTCAGCCTATTCCTCAACCAAATGATCACAGTGTATATCAGAATCAAAATGTGGTGGATTCTAGGTTTGATTTGGGCATTCCTTGGGGTAATGCTTCAGTCCAAAGCAATCAACAAACACCAGTTGAAAATATTCCACTTGAAGGCTTGGGGAATGACAGTATGCCATCGCCTATCAATGACTTCTCTTCTGCTTTCACTGGGAACACTCAGTTTGATCATTGTGAAAACTGGTTCTCAAGTGATTCCATGGCCCAACCAGGTAGTTTGTCTGTTGATCTGAATGCCCTTTGTCCTGAACCTCCTGCTATTGATACCGGTTTGCTTTATTTTGATTACGATGCTTCATTTAATGGTCTGGCTCATGTGTAGAGTTTTTTTTTTTTCGTGGGGGTGGTGGGGGAGAGAGTTAGTGGAACTTCATATTACTGGAAAATCTTCACTGATGAAAAATGGTAGATTGGGAACTGGTAAAGTAGTAGTTGGAATTTGGTTAGAGTATACAGTGGTTTTAACTTATTTATAGATGCTTAGTCAAGGAATGTTGATGTACAAAGACTGCAAAATTAGCAGTCCGCTTATCAAGTCCTAATTATGTATCATGTCTCTTGTCAAATGATTCTTGCAGGGTTTTTTTCGTTATAGACTTCTCGTTTGTCATTGCCGCAATTCTCATAGATTGTTGCTGGTAAGATTTCTCTGTCGATGGATAATCTCAATGCGAGCTAAGTAGGCTGAAAGTGTAGCTATCATTCTGAATCTATGGAGGGCAATATCATTGCTGTTTTGAATGAGAAATTGTGATTAATGGATGTCTGTTCTTTTCTCTCTCTTTCTGTTAATGGCAACATCTGATGTGTGCTTCTTTTTGGGTGATCGAGTCCCAACGAGACCCATGATTAATGGATTTTTACAGCTGCTGTTAAATTCGCATAGGTTAAAAACTCTCTTTTAGAAAGTGAAAAGGCTTCTTTTGAGAAGAAATTACAATTTAGTTGGTCTGAATGGACTGGAGCAAGAGTTGCTGATTATAGAAAATCAGCTGAGAGTGAAACTGAACCAAAATATTAATATAAAAAATTATTGAATAGAAAAGAGAAACTTTAACGAGTGAACTTGTGAGAATGGTGGTCGAACACACATAAGAGTTCTAAAAATGTCAATTATAATATTTCCATGGATGGAAGAGGTAGTGAACCAAATAGAGAAAAGGAAATTGGAGACTTTGTTGCCATTTCCTCCATTAACAATCTGTTGCTTTTACCCACGAGGGTGTGGTGTAGTGGTTAAACACCCCCGAGTGGCTCCCTGCGACGCAGGTTCGAACATGGGAAGCGCCCCTCGTGAGGGAGCTCCATCCTTACCTCCCGGAGTGAGCTTGAATTAGTCCCGGCCAATATGTTGGAGATACCGGGTGGTTCAAACAAAAAAAACAATATGTTGCTTTTCAACTCAACCTTCTCTCTCATTCTATCCTCTCTCCCTCTCAATACGCTATTCTGTTTTTTCTTTCTAGTTATTCTCTTCAACTAAACAACACAACTCAATCATTCGTTAGCTTTCTTTCGTGGGTTATTATCCGCTTCGTTTTTTATATCATAAAGATTCTGTCTTTTACTGTAATTTTACAGAAAATGTATCTGTTTTTTTGTTCTGCTTTTGCTGTGTAAAAGCTGGGAAACTAGTCATTTTTGTTGTATTTTTGTGGTATTCTATTCAAGTTTCAATATATTTTCTAAACATAACAGCTTCATTAGTTAAGCTAATTAATATTTAACTTGCTAATTTGTGCTAGGTGGATGACTTTGAACGCTCATTCTTTGAAAGTTGGAGCTTTTGTTTGTTTTAAATTTGAGATTGTTGAGTTTCCATGTCTCATATTACTTTGTGTTTTGGCATTGTGATTGTTCATATTGCAGTTATTCTGAAGAACATTGAATTTCAGCCGTGTCGTTTTCGCAGTTGGCCATAAAGCTGTATCCCATCTAATGTAAAGGTCCTATAATTTTTATTAATTAGCTTCAAAAGCATCTTTATCATTGAATTTGTTTTTGTGAGGCGAAATCTTACATTGATAGTGGACTTCTGCAAGATCCAAGCAATGAAGAGTTGAAGAAACTTGCTGAGTAGATAAAACATGGTTAAGTTGGAAAAGGATGCTGAAGTTTCCAAATCTGTGGCAGAAGCCAAGGTTTGATGTAAGAATTTCGAAGAAAACGTTTGTTAAGTTCCAATCTTGAAATTGCTTAATCTTCTCGGTTTGATCTTTTCAGGATATCCTTTCTGCAATTGGAAATAGAGGAATGAAGGGTGGTGCTGGAGCTCCATTTTCGAAGGCTGAAGTTCTGATCTTTTACCTTTTCTTTATATGCATATTTTTGCCAAGTCTTGTATATTATCGGTTGCAGATTCAGAGGGCGAAAATTAACACGTAATGAAATAGGTACGGCAAGAGGGACGATTTTATAGAAAAAATATAATAAAAGAGCGGTTTCACACTAGTATGAGATGGCTAGATGGAGATGTGTGTGTGAGAGGGTGGATGTAGCCTTTAATTTAGTGTTTTGTCTGTAGTACGAAATGATAAAATAAAAGTGAATTAAGTTAATTTTTTTTTGTAGAATTACTAAAATGGTCTTTTAAATAAACGGACATATAAATATATTGTGGTAATTACTCCCAGTGTTAATTTTCAAGTTTCCTTTTGAAAAAATAGCATGTGAGTTTAGTTAATTATAAATATAATCATTTCTTAAATTTTTATTATAAAAATAACATTTAATTTTGAAATTGAAGTTTTAGCCATATCAATATATTATTCCTATTTTCAAGCAAATGTTACCAAAAAAAGTAAAACCATTCACCATAAATTTTGTTTCCTTTTTTTCGAATCGCAGTCTTCAAACTGTCGCATATCCATCTGTTTTTTTGCATCGCAGTTTTCTCTCATCGATTATTTGCAAAATCGTTAGAACATTTGAGATGTAATTGAGTATTTTTTTGTAAACCTGATCATGTGAGCTTCTGTAAACCTTAGAACGTGTATTCAAATCGAACATTTTTTTTGAGAACATGATCATGTGACCTCTGTGAATTTTAGAACGTTTTGTGATGTGATTGAGTATATTCTTTGTGAACTTGATCTTTGTGAACTTACTTGAACCTTAGAACATGTACTCTAATTGAGTTTTTTGTTTTGAATTTGATCATGTAAACCTCTGTGAACCTTAAAACATGCGTTAAGTTGATTATATATTTTGTGAACTTGGGCTTGTGAACCTTTGTGAACCTTAGAACGAGTGTTTTAAATGAAGTTTCTTTTTAACTTGAGCATGTGAACCTTTGTGAACCTTAGAACGAGTGTGAAGTGATTGAGTTTTTTTGTGAACTTGTGCATGTAAACCTATGTAAACCTTAAAACATGTGTTTAAGTTGCTTATATGTTATGTGAACTTATGCATGTGAACCTCTGTAAACCTTAGAACGTGTGATCAAATACATGTATATGTTTATGTGAACTTGCTAATGTGAACCTTTGTGAACTTTGGAGAACAAAAACCTTAAGATTTCATCTCCGTCATGAAAATTCCAAAAAATGGTGAGATTATGAAATTTTGATAGAAAATTTACTTAAAATTACAATCATTAAGAATGATTTTACTTAATTTCATACTTGGGTTGAAGCACACTATCTGATTTCTTCAAACATGATGTTTTATCGGTTTTCTTTGATTTTCGAAAAAAAAATAATGTTTGGATTGTTTTTTTATTTCTGCAATTGATAATTGTGTTGATTGGATTTTTTTTTATTTCAATAGTGAGTTTCTGAAGGTGAAAATTTATTTGATTTGAGAGAGATTTTAGAAATAAGATGTCAAGCATGATTGTATCTTAAGATTCACTTTGTTATGCTTTAGCTATTTTTTAAATATAAAATGTTCGAAAGGCTATCTTTTAAATTAACAAAGTTGTTGCCTATTTTCTCAATATGGAAACAACAAATGGTAGGTTTGTTAAATTATTCCAAATATATTATACAATTGGGTTAAATGACTAAATGTATAATTGGGTAAAAAAATGAGTTTAATAGGGTTGTGTCACATATTGACATGTTTAACACGATTAAGTTAAACGGATTAAACGGGTTATAGACAGGCTCACACTTGTTTAACCCGTTTTTTACGGGTAATAATTGCGTTGACACATTTACGATCCAGACCCGTTTAAAGCAAACTCAAATCCGTTTAACTTTATGTCGACTAGTGTAATTTAAATGGGTTGTGCCGACAATTGTCGGCCCTAACTACTAGACCATTATTTATGAAAGCAAATCTTTGAACTTTTGTTTGGGGACACAATTTTATATGCAATATCTCATCTACGCATTAGACTGACTAGTTATTGTAAGTTTTTTTCATATTAATGGCCAAAATACAAATATTTCACGTTTGAGAACGTTTGAATGTGCAGCTTACATCCCTATTAACACCCAAAAAAGTACAAAAATGAGACCTCAAAGAAGGTTGAGAATATATGTTGGATATGATCCTTATATATGATTAAATATCTGAAACCATTAACTGGGGTTCTATTCATTGCAAGACTCAACGACAACCATTTTAATGATGCTTTGTTTCCTAAATTGGAGAGCAAGAAAAAACAATTAAATAAACAAATAGTTTTGAATGACCATCATTAACTATTTTGATCTTTATAAAAGAATATGAACTAGAAGTTCAAAGAATCATTCATTTACAAAGTATAGAAAATCAATTACTAGATACATTTGTGATCCAAAATGAGTTACAAAATCATATATCTCAGCTGAAAATGTTTCAATTAAAATTGATGTTCATAGGACAACAAGTTGATAATATAAAAAATGAGTTCGTGACACGCGAAAAGCATAGTCAACCGCTTGATTCTAAAGATAAAAAGCTAAAGAAGAAACAAAATAAACAAAATGACATTCTCAATATGCCAATGCTCCCGAAGAGCCTGAAATAAATTATATTTGAAAAAATAACTCCTGAAGAAGTTCAAATATGTAAAAATAATGATATCTCAATCAATTATGCCCATATAAGAAAGAGATGAAATAGGAATGGAACTATTATTGATAATGCATTTCCATATACAATGATAATTGATATTACATATAAATATGATGATATTGAACTTAAATTTACTGAAAAATGTCGAAAAAGAAAAGATTGGTCAAAATAGAAAGAAATAATCCAAACTGAATTAAGTGTATTTGTGAAATTCAAAGTTTTGGGCTCATAGCCTTAACACAGAAAATGTTAAACTAGTTGGATATAAATGAGTGTTGTGCATAAACGTAATGAGAAAGATAAAATTATGCGATAGAAAGCAAGACTTATTGCACAAGGTTTCTTGCAAAAACAAGTATTGAATTTTGAAGAAACTTATTCTCCAATAATGAATGTAATTACATTTAGATTTTTTTTATAAGTTTGACTAGTTTAAATAGACTTCACATGAATTTATGGATGTTGTTACTGTATATTTGTATGAATTACTTAATAATGACATATTCATAAAAGTTTCTAAAAGATTAGAATTGCTTAAGCATGTAGTTCAAAACCTCAAGAATGTAAAACTACAAAGATCCTTCTATGGATTAAAACAAATTTGAATTAACATAGTATAATTGCCTTATTAAATATTTCTTAAAGAAAAGATGTTCTAGCAATTCGATAAGTCCATGTAATTTCATTGAGAAAACAAATTATGACTTTGTTATAATTGCAGTTTATGTTGATGAATAAATATCATAGAACTTATGAAGAATTAACACGAACAACTGCTTATTTGAAAAAAGAATTTGAACTAACAAATTTATGATAAAGAATTTTTTTCTCAGCTTGCAATCGGGCATTTATCTAAAGAATTTTTGTTCATCAATCAAATTATATTGAAAAGATGTTAAAGGATGATTATTTCCCCACATGATCGGCGAATTATATTGAAAAGATGTTAAAATATTTTAATATGGATAAAGCTCATCCATTAAGTTCTCCTATTGTTGCTTAGTCTTTGAATATAAAAAGAATCATTTTTGTCCACAAGAAGATGATGAAGAAATATTTGATCTAGAAGTATCACATTTTAATGGAGTTGGTGCATTAATATATCTTGTCTAATAGTAAAGGACCTGATATGGATAAATTTGCTAACAAAATATAGCTCTTCACCTACTCGAAGACATTGGAATGGTGTGAAACAAGTGTTTCACTATTTACGTGATATGTTAGATTTAGGCTTATATAATTCAAGTAACTCGAAGTCTGAATTAATTGGATATGCAAATGCTAGATACTTGTTTGATTCGCATAAAGTTCAATCACAAACATCATCTAATTATGTTGAAATTTTGATAATTCATGAGGTTAATAGAGAATGCATATGATTGAGATCTATGATCCAACATATTAAAACAGAATGTGACGTTAAATTTAATAAAAAGATTCAATTGTTTTATGTAAAGATAATGTAGATTATATTGCAAAATTCAAGAGATAAAATAAACATATTTCTTTGAAATTCTTCTTTACATATGATCTTCAGAAATAAAAAGTTGTAGTTGTTCGTCAAACTCATTTCACTGACAATCCAACAGATTTATTCACAAAGTTACTTCCTACTACTACTTTTAAGAAATTTTTAAGAAAGTAATTCACAAGATTGACATACATAGACTCAGAAATATTTTATCAAAGTGATGTATGCAAGTAGAAAACATTTATATACTGTATCTTTTTCTTAGTTAAGATTTTGTCTCATTAATTTTTT
Organism: Breynia disticha f. nivosa; assembly: GCA_948193385.1. NCBI lineage: Eukaryota > Viridiplantae > Streptophyta > Magnoliopsida > Malpighiales > Phyllanthaceae > Breynia > Breynia disticha. The sequence goes on from CANYCX010545527.1 coordinate 17,101, forward strand.
TGTAGCAAAATTTTTAATGAAATATACTTTTAGACATATAATAGAATATTATGATAATATTAAGATTTATATGTTTATTTATATTTTTATTCTTATATAAGATTTATCTCTATCTCAATAAAAAAATTATCTTTATTTATTTTTAATTCTTATCTTTATATAATTTTTTCTCTATAAACAAGATATATATGATAAAAAAACACATAATTCTATTCTCTTTATATTATTTATATAAGAAATTTTAGTTTCTTTTACGTTTGTTCTGAACAGAACTCTGCAATAACCATGAAAGTAGATAATTTATAGGGGCTTTTTACTAAAAAATGGTGATAGAAAAAAATCATTTCAATTTAAAGGTGATTTAAAAAATATTTATTGAAAAAGAGTGTTTTTTTAAGTCCCCACATACGAATTGCGGACAAAAATCTTTTTAGAAATTTTGTTCCTTGCCCACAACTAAAAATTGCGGACAAGTCCCATCATCACTTGTTAGCATCAAGGCCCTATGCCTCTTTAGGACTGTCCATTCGATTGGTTTTAGGCCATTACAGAAAAAGTTCAACCCGACCAACCTGCTCGACCTGAATCCGCCCAACCCGATTTTTAAGAATAACCCGCCCAAATCGGATCGATAACGGGTTGATTAATTGCTAACCCGACACATGGTGGTCGGGTCGCGGGTTCAAAGTTCTTCAACCCGAATCCGACCAACCCGACCACCATCCATTTAAGCATATAAAAATTATAACCTAACCCCCACACACAACTTCACATTCTCCTTTCTCATGAGCCGCACCCCACACACAAAGCTCTTTACTTCCTCCATCAACCTCATAATTTCACATCCTCTTTCTCACCCTCACTCTCTCTCAACGGAAACACTACAAAGCTCTCACTCAAATCATCTCTCCCGCACTTTATTTTTTTGTAAGGCATGCTCTCGTTTAGCCCAAAGGTGTTTGTTCTGTCTATTGTAAGAATGGGAAAGATGTAGAGGGACCGGGGTTGGATTTTGAGCTTCTTGTGGTGATTTCTGCTGCGAAAAATAGCCCGCAAAATTTCTGGTCTGTTTAATTGGTTACATTGTTAGTGAATGCTCATTCTCCCCTGTTCTTTGCATAACTTCCTTCTGTTTAATGCCATTGCTACTACTCTTTCCAGTTAGTTGTATTTTTAGTGTTTCTTCACATGTGTGTCTCATACATCTTGTAATTTTCATTATCTGATGATATCCCTTGCAAACTGTTCAGCAATGGAAGCTGGTGCTCCATATGGAACATCGAATTCAAAGATGATGATCAGGTCCTGGAAATAACAGGAAAATTACAGGTATCCTTTATGCAATTTAAATTTTTTGTTTAAGTATATGATTAACATGCTTGAAATATTGTGATTTTTTTTTAATGTTCTTGCAGGTGGATGCTCATTATTTTGAAGAGGGAAATGTGCAATTGGATGCAAAACATGAATGTAAAGATGGAACAATTTTTCAGGTTATTTTAATATTCCATCCTAATCCCCTTTTTCCTTGAACATAATAGATAA
>CANYCX010545760.1:0-10948 GCA_948193385.1 Breynia disticha f. nivosa
AATAGTCCAAATTGAGAGTAATAGTACTTGTCCGGGACCCTGTGGATACGACACTTGATGCTTTAATTGTTTATACTACATGCGATAGGTGCGCTTGCCTTTAGCACATTTCCTTTAGTATCACCTAAAGAGCGTGTCAACAGGGATGCCATAGGGAGAAGATAAGTAAGCACGTCCTCGTACTGATTTATATTTTTCCTCTGCACATCATTTAAGTTATATAAGCTAAGAATCCTTACTGAGTATGTTTTATACTCACCCCATTTATTATTTAAATGACTGTGCAGATCGTAGGTAGCTGCTGTTACTGGACGACAGAGTTAATCAGTGTTCGCCGAGCTTACATCAGAAGTCGATCTCCAATTTGCAATTTTGATATTTTGGTTTTGTACATATGTTGTACATTTGTATATACACGCAGAATTTGAATGTTTTTTAAACTATTTGCTTCTGCTTGTGTTTGATTTTGAACTTTTTAAATGAAATGGGCCGAGGTTTGTAAACTGAGCTTGTATATATATCTTTTCTCTCTCCTTTATTTTGTTATCAGATTTGATTTTATATCATTTCTTCTTTAAAATATATGGTTTATTAGGAAATGGGATTTTGAAAATGAGCATCACATAATTAGTCCCGATTCTAATTTCCTCTGAATTTATAATCTTGTAAAGAGAATTCCCACTCACCTTACACCAAATTTTATCTTAACCTTTTGCGAAAAAATTTATTCCCTTTTTCCATAAACTTATTTAAAATTTTAAATTATATCAAAATTTTGAGACGTTACAATAGATGTCAATATGAAACTTGTGACATCATTAGTAAAACATCGCTACTTTTATTGCGATTTAATCATATAATTGCACTTTTTCATATTTTTCTCTGATACCAAAATAAAACACCCTATACTATTTAACATATAATCATGTGATTTAACTTTATTAATACGAAAGCGTTTACAAATGTCTGGGTGTAGAGATAGGAAGTACTGAAGAGCTGCAGTTGACCCACTTGCTGTACTATCTTTTAGTACCTATTTTTGAAACAAAATCACAGTTGCATGAGTTGCGGCCTTAGTAAGTAATCATCTATATTATTTATCATCTTCTAAATCTATCTATTTACTTAATTCTGCACTTCTGTTTATATATGCGAGGACACGTATATCCTATCATTTGTATTCTTTGTTGTATTCGTTGCTGTTATCTGTATTCAATATTCTTTAAACTTATTATCAAATGAACGTGTGAACATGTGAACTGTGTTGTGCTATACTAAACTGTAACTATATTTCCATCTCTATTTATCTTCTCTCTCTGTTATACTTCTGTCTCCATTATTCTTCCGTCTCTAATCACCACCTTTATCACCACCATCACTAACACTGCCTCTAACTGTTTCACCACCACTATCATGTGTCTACGTATGTGTACTCATGTGCTTTCATGTGACTTTGTTATCTTTTGCATGTGTTACCATATGCATGTGATTATTACATATGTTCTTATATCAATGTCATGGGTTCATTCACGTGATTATGTTCAGGTGATCATGTAACAGTGTGATTCATAATATGACTATGAAATCATATTCTTGTGTTTATTCGCATGTTCTTTTATCATTTTTCATCGATTAATCTTGTTTATGAAAATACGATCATCTGTGAATTATTTGTATATTTTTATTTTTGTAACTTAATTGTTTATGTGTACTTTCTTAGGATTTTATCTATCAAACATAGCAATCAAACATATAAAACGTACATAACAATCAAACATATAAATCAAACCTATAAATCAAGCGTATAAATCATCTACCAATAATATCCATATGCTAACAAGTCTAATCATTCATATAACTTAATTTAAAACTAAGTCTGGATTACTCACAATTTAATCCGTTATTGAGCCTGATTTGATCTCCCTATAGTCATGTCTCCTGACGACTATTGTGTTTTCCTCTGGCTCTGGCTAAATCTCTCTATTTTAGTCTTTCGGCTCTCTTGTCTCTCGCTATTTCTTTTCTCTATTTTCCTCTCTTTTTATTTTTATTTAATTTTAGACGAATGCCCTTATTTATAAGCAGAAACTGTGAACCCCATTTTTAGAAAGTTTATTTTTGAATATATACACTTTTCGCACCTATTTTTTTTCCTTTTTAAAATATCAACTCACACCAATCAAAGGATGATATATATATATATAAATATGAAGAGTAGCACATGCATTTCATTAAACCAACCCCAATACAAATCAAATGTCAAATGTATGCAAAAGCGTATGGTTTTCGTTTTAGAAGAATGCAAGTGCTAAAAGCCTATACTGATATGTGTATGGCTATACAAAATCCAAAAGTATGAATCTACAAAAATCTTTAAGAGCTGACCTATCAGCAAGGTATCACACGCACGAGCTCTGCCAAAAGTACGTCCCAACACCCGCTACTGTCGATCTGCACACATTCAGCAAAACACAGGTGAGTATTTTTAATACTTAGTAAGCTTTCACTCATTGTTGTTTCTATGCTGGGGTGCAGGGGAGTCTTCGGCCTCCGCGGCCTAGCCTCCACCACATACAATCTATTAAGTCGACCCTTTTCACACAAGGCAAAGTTAACATGTCTCATACAAGTTTTTAATGTGTTTAATGTATTATGGAAACCTCCAGAATTATTAGGATAGTTTAGATATTCCTTAGTACGCTATTCAGGTAAAAATTAGGTTTTCTAGACAAAATAACGTAGGTTTATACCCTAGGTAAAGTACGTTATTCTTCCCCTAATCAGCAGTGTGAATAATGTATGTCAAGAGTTATTTAACGTAGGTTAAGTGTCATTAACGTACGTTATTTATTCAAATAACGTACGTTAATTGCTTTAGGTGCATTTTGTCAGAATTTCATAAGTTTCTCTCATACATACACTTATCATTTCACATTAGACATGCCAAACAACACACAAGGCTTCCACACGAGTCTATTATACATCCTAAATATCACATTTCATCTTTCAAAACATATAATTAACTCATTACATCCAGATCAACCACAATCATAAACATCCATACCATTCACATAAGCATCAAAGACACCCTTCTACAACTCATACATTTTCCCAACAACAAGCCTTATCAAAACAAGCCACCATAACATTCCTAGCAAGCTTAACAAAACATATTACATGTCATTCATCATCACCATAACCATAACTCATTCAACAAGAAATCAACACACACTTAGAGGATCAACACCCCAATCATAACCTCAACATAACCATCGATCATTCTTTTTATATCATATACACAACATAACCATTATCTTACTTGCATTAAATCACAACGCACTAACCTAAGAATAAATCATGAATGCATAAGTATGCGAATGCCACAATGTAACATACAATGACATACTCTGGAGTCTTCACATCTCAAGAGAAAGTCCATTCTCTTTGTGCATATTGGCCACGAGGCCCCTGTTTTAATTGCTCTTTGGCACAAGGCCCCATATCATATAAGAGAGAGTCCACTCTCATTACGCGTATTTGGCCACGAGGCCCCTGTTTTCATATAAGGAGAGCCCACTCCATTCGCGCATAAATAGCCACGAGGCCCTAACATGAACATACATAAAATGCTCATGCATATGTCCAAATGCTATGCCATTATCACATTTCACAATGTAAGTCTAACATGCCAAGTTCCATTCACCATCTTGCCCTAATGTTTCCACAAGAAAAGCTCAACAATATAGTCATCAATCATACACCACCTTTCATCATATCAATTGTAAACACATAACACATAACATTAATCACTTCAATCAAACACATAAGTAAAACCACTCTTATTAGTAAGCATTCACATGCATAACATACTCTTATATATCAAGCCGCACTTCATTTTAATTTTATATCAAGAAGCATCATACATTCAAGAATCAACCATCAACATTCAAAACACAACAAGTAAGTGGCAAAAATTACTTACCTCAGGCTCCGAGGTTTAATCTGTCGCCTAATTCCCAAGTCAGGTTTTGAATGTCGTTACCTACACACATATAATCACATTTCTTATCATTTCCCACACAATGTACTTTATTTTAACCTCCCATACAAATTTTTACCCAAAATCCCAAAAGTTCTCTAAAACCCTAATCTCTTAAATCTTACTCAATCGTATATTTTAGGGTTAAAGGCTTATAGAATCATGTTCTATATTGAAAACCTATCAAAACCCTACCAAATGTACCTATTTTCCAACACATTTCAGCTTAGGATTGAGGATTTACCTTGATTCTCATCACTTGAAAACCTAGAGGGGCGAAGACACGATTTGAGGATGAATGCGGTGTTAATCAGTTGAAATTCTGAGGTTTATTGGTAGGTTTGATGTTTGGAAGGTCAGAAAATGATGGGTAGGAAGTTGGGAGAGTGTTTTGGTAGTTGGGAGGGAGTTATGACCCATCTTGAATGTATTTCGGATATTTAATGACATGCCCAGAGTCCTGATAACGTATGTTTACTGGCCAAATTAACGTACGTTAACAAAATGCAAAATTTGAGCTATCAAGATGAATTACGTACGTTATTCAAGGGAATAGCGTACCTTATTCCACTCTAGACTGCAACACTTAATCATTTTCGACCTCTTTCCACTCCGAACATGCCTATATGTTTCCATACACTTAGCCCTAACTTAATCCTACCTTATTCCATATTAAACAGACATTTTTCAGGGTGTTACAGAAATGAAGTGATGGCACGACCCGTGCTGAATTGGCATGACCCATGCTTAATTCACCTCATGCTTTCTTTTCCAAAAAGTGGACACATGTCCAGCATGACCTATACTTAATTTGGCACGCCATATGCCCATTTTTCTTAGTCATTCTTCAAGTTCCAAGGCTCCCATAAGTTTGCCAACTGAAAACACTTCCATGGCACGACCAAATTCACAATCGGCACGTCTTGTGCCTTATAGTATGTCCATGCCATCATGGCAAGCCCTAATCCTTACATTTGGCATGGATTGTGCTAATGGCATGCTCATGCCATCATGGCACACCCCATGCCATTAACGCCCCCTATGGCATGCCCTTCCTCCTTTTAAACCTTACATTTAAACATGTTAGCAACCCTTAATCATCTCATATTAAACCTCGAGTTTTCATTCTTTAATTGCCTAATTCATCAATATATTTAGTCCTTTTAATTATTTCTTAATCTAAATACTTAAGGATGAGGATGTTAAAATTAGAATCGCTCTTTTTGTCTTAAAGGCTTCCCTTTGAACTACTGTAGCATTTCGAGGGGTTCAAAGGAATTGGGGCATCCAAAACATATAGCTTTTTCTCTTGTTTTAAGATAATCCTCATATTTCGAGACCATTCTAGATAATTAGACCTATTCATCTTGCCCCTTTTGAGGATCATTCACAATGTGAAAATATTCTTATTATTTGTTTGTTCCATTTTCAACCTACAGAATAAAATCAACTATATTATTTAAGGTCATATTATTCCCATAACTCAAAGTGATATTGCTTTAAACAATTCGTGTGGGCCAAGATCCATTTTTTTACAATAACAACCTAATCAAGCTGAGATTGTACACCTAGAGGTTGAACTACTTAGGTAGGAAAACACTCAATCATGTTCCAAACATGACTTTTGGATCAAATGGACTAACATCTTAAAGTGTTAAGAATAAAAGCCTATTTTACTTTGCATAGGTCCAGTCATGCCATTGCATGTTAAGTCAAACTCACATTCGCAACCTTTTCTTCTCAAAGAAAGAAGGGCACACTTAAGGACTCTTAGCATACGTGACCAACTAATATTTATAGAAAGTACATTATTTGGTACAATTTTTTTTAATCCAATTTAAAACTTAACGTTCATATTGTAACTCATTTAAGGTGTTTATTATTATTATTATTGTTATTATTATTATTATTATTAATTTATTATAGAGAGTATCAGATTAGATGTAACATCTGAAAATGAAGTACGAAGATGCTCGACGACTTGAAGCTAGTAATGTCTATGATCTCATTACACAGTTATAGCTTACAATGACAATATAATATTTTTTTACTGATGATCTGCCTCGCCAATCGTAGATAAAAGCTTTGGTGGATAACTTAAGTTGTATTGATGAGTTACAACAGTGTTTATAGAACAAGTACAGCAGTGTACAACAATGTAAACGATAAGGACAAATACAAATTTAAAAGATAGCTGTAATCTAAAGATTCAACTTTTGAATTATGAATTGGTTGTTCATGGAACGCTATCCTTATCTCTCCCCACAAGCTCATGGGAGGAGGGCGAATTGTGAGCTTGGAGCGATGTCCTTAGAACTTGTACTTGACCAAAGCTTTAGTGAGTAGATCTGCGATCTGATCATCTGTTGAGATATAGCAGACGTTCAGGCATCGGCACGACACAACATCACGCATAAAGTGAAATTCAATTTCCAGGTTTCGTGATTTTGTTGTAAACATCGTACTTCCAGTGAGCTATGTGGCACCTAAGTTGTCACACCAAAGTGTCGGAGGGTGAGCAGGCGGCAGACCAATTTTTCTCAGTAGGGAGATGAGCCAGAGTACTTCACTAGTAGATGTGGCAAGAGTTTGGTATTCTGCTTCTGTGGAAGAACGCGAAACAGCACGTTGCTTTTTGGAAGACCACAAAATAAGGTCGAGGCCCGCAAATATGGCAAAGGCAGTTGTAGATTTTTTATCAGACTTGTTTGCACCCAAATCAGCATCGTAGTACACTGATAGTGCTATATCGGAGCTTTTGTGAAGATAAATTCCGTGATCAATTGTACCTGCAAGATATCTTATGATTCTTTTGACTAAAATCCAGTGAGCATTTGTAGAAGCATGCATGAATTGAGCAGCTAGATTGACAACAAAGGCTATGTCTTGACGGGTAAGGCACAAATACTGTAGACTGCCAATGGTCTATCGATAGAGATGTGCATCACAAGGGGAGTTCAAATTGACCTCATTAGTTGCAGTGCATGAGTGACTAAGAGGAGGAGCAATAGGAGTGCCAATGGGCTTACAGGTAGTCATCTTAGTGTGCGCAAGAAAGTCTTTAATATACTTGGATTGGTTTAGTTGAACACCATGAGAATCCTAAACAACATGTATACCAAGAAAGTAGTTCAGTCTACCGAGTTCCTTAAGAGCAAACTTGGAAGCAAGATAGTGAGTGACATTAACCTTAAAGGAAGAGTCTAAGCTGGTAAAAATAATATCATCCACGTAAACCATAAAGTAAGCATAGGTGCCCTTCTTAACATAATAGAACAAGGATTAGTCGGTCTTGGAGGACTGAAATCCATAATCAAAAAGTGTAGACTGTAAACAGCTAAATCAGGCGCGCGGTGCTTGGCGCAAGCCGTATAAATATTTTTGAAGCAAGCAGACATGGTTAGGCTTAGTGGGATCAACAAAGCCAGGCGATTGCTTCATGAACACTTGCTCAGTGAGAGTTGCATTAAGAAAATCACTAGAAAAGTCTAGTTGAGAAATTTTCCAACCTTTGGATACGACAATGGATAGAATGAGACGAATGGTGGCAGGCTTGATGACAGGACTGAAGGATTGATGGAAATCAAGGCCAGGGAATTGATTGTAGACTTTATCAACGAGAAACGTCTTACAGGTATCCAAAGAGCCATCAACATGCTGCTTGAGTCAAAAAACCCACTTACGACCAATAAGGTTAGTGGCTTCCTTGGCAGGAACAAGATCCGAGGTTTTGTTTTTAATTAATGCCTCATATTCTCGGAACATGGCAGCACGCCACTGGGGATGCTTGTTGGTGTGAGTGAAGCATGTAGGAATAGTGGAGGAGGCTTCAAGAATAGCTGGAAAACACGTGGTTTTAAGCTCCCGGTTTGTTGACGAGTGATCATGGGATGAGTCTTAAAGACTATTTGAGGTGATGAACCAGTAGCATTATTGAGATCCACTATTAAATTGAGACCAGGAGAAGCCGTGTGATGGGAGGCAGGAGCTTGAGAAGGTGGTGCGTCAGATCGGGAATGAATGGACTGAGAATGGTGTGCTGCAGAAGGTGCTATGTGATTAGCAGTAGGTGGGGACGCTAGACTAGTAGTGCGTGGCAAGACAGACGTGCTGGAGGGAGGTTGTCGTTGTTGTCCAGAAGTTGTCGTTGGAGGTGATTCAAGTAGGCTAGCATGAAGCATAGGCAAAACTAAATTGGGGGTGGATAGTGGGGTTGAAGACGATGACAGAGAGAACATCAGACCTGCAAAAGGGAATGAAAGTTCATCAAATCGAACATGAAGGAGGATATAAAGTTTAGTAGTAAAAGGATCCAAACATAGAAATCCTTTGTGCATTTTACTATATCCATGGAAGACACATAGAGAGGAGTGAGGAGTGAGCTTATGAAGAGCATAAGGACGCAGCCAAGGGTAACATAGACAGCCAAAAACCTTGAGCTCACTGTAATCCGGTTTATGACCGAACAGACGTTCAAAGGGTGATTGAAAATGAATAACCAGAGAGGGAAGCCTATTAATGACGTAATTATCGTAGTCAAAAGCATACGACCAGTATTTGAGAGGGACTTTAGCAGTATTAAGCATTTCTCGGGCAGTTTCAACAATGTGGCGATGTTTGCTCTCAACATTACCGTTCTGTTCTGGTGTATGCGGTCAAGACACTCACTGGGAAATACCGTGCTATTGTAGGTAAGGTTGGAGAGCTTAGAACTCACCCCCAGTCTGTTTGACACGATTGAATTTTGGTGTTAAAGAAGCGTTCAACGAAGTGATGGAATTTAATAAACTCACTTAGAACCTGCGATTTAGAATGCAAAAAATAGATCCAGGAATATTTTGTAAAATGATCATGAAATAAAAGATAATATTTTGAACCATCAACAGAGGGAACGAGAGATGGTCCTCAAAGATCACTACATATCAGTTGAAGAGGCTGAGTGGCTTGAAAATCAGAAATCGAAAAGGTTAATTTGTGACTCTTGCTAATGTTGCAACCGTAACATAATGACGAAATCTTAAAACTAGAAACTGGTAAATCATTGTCCTTAAGCACTCGGTGAACAATGGTGTGCAATTCCTTTATATAAAAAAAGTTGGAGAAAAATTCCACGAAAACAGGATTATTGGCTGTTAGAGCATATACAGACAGTAAATTCTGAAAAATATCAGGAACATGTAAGATGTTATGAAGGGCAAAGGAATTGAGATCATTACAAGACATTAAGGCAGAACTGAGATAAGAAATACGAAGGGTATTACCATCACCAATTTTGACTTCGTCGGTGCCAGAGTACTTAGAATGAATCACGAGATTATCCAAGTTCGATGTTAAATGATGAGAGGCCCCAGAATCCACCATCCAATTTTGTGAATCATGAGAAGCTCCAGAAACACCAATGTTGGTAGAAGGACCACTAGAACGTCGTGAGAGGAAGCAGATGGACATTAACGGGAGTCATGACCAAACCAGTGGCACTGAATATTATAGTTGATAAAGGAGCCATTGCGGCCAGACTATGATTAACGTCCCCTACAACGACCACGCTAATGACGACCACCAGAAGCATTACGAGGACCACACTGGGAAAAATTCGCAGAAACATTGAGGCTATCAACAAGCTTGGAAGATACTTTCTCATCGCCCTGCAGCTGTATTTCCACACTGGGAAAAATTCGCAGAAACATTGAGGCTATTAACGGGAGTCTACTCTATTCAATAAAGCCCGGAAAAAGGGTCGATAATCAGCACCGAGACCATCAATGACATGGTCATTTAACATATCGGTATTGATAGGATTACCTAAAGCAGCAAGTTGATCTGCAAGAGACTTGGATCGTTGCATATAGTCGGTGATGGAGTCATTGCCTCGACTTAAGTTGGTAATTTGTTGACGCAAGGTCCGAATCTGAGCCTTTGAGCCAGACACGTAGGTGGCTGCCAGGCGTTGTCACGCTTCTCGTGCTGTAGTAGCACCCACAACCTGTGGTAATAAATTCTCCGAGATGGAGCAAATGATCCAGGAAAGGACAAGCTGGTCACGCTTGAACCAGACAGTAAATTCAGGATTAGGACGCCCTTGAACCAAAGCGGGGGGGCTGAAGATGGAGCCATGAACGTGCCCAAACAAATCGTAGGCACAAAGGAGGGGCTGAAGCTGAGTTTTCCACCACAAATAGTTGGTAGTAGTAAGCTTGACAGGGACTGTAATGGTCGGGATAGGAGCAGCAATGGAGGATGAAGAGGCAGGAACAATTTCGTTGGCCATGGTGGGAAAAAAGTTTTGTACTCGGTTAGGAGATTTGGAGCTCTGATACCATAAAAGCTTTGGTGGAAAACGTAAGTTGTATTGATGAGTTATTGCAGTATTTATAGAACAAATACATTAGTGTACAACAATGTAAACGATAAGGATAAATACCCACAATACACTTAACCATAACACCAAGGTTCTTTTGCAGACAAAATCATATCTAAAACACGATGAGTTCAACGAGGACAGTGTTGTATGAAGCAGCAAAAGAAGGGAATGTTGCAACTTTGTTAGAAGTACTTGGACAAGATCCATTGATTCTTGATGGACTCATCACAGATTGTGTAGCAGAGACTCCTCTTCATGTTGCAACCATGCTTGGTCACTTGGACTTTGTGAAGGAGATTTTACGTCATAAGCCAGAAATAGTCATGGGTTTAGATTCACAACGATCTTCGGCTCTTCATCTAGCCTCGGCTAAAGGATACGTTGAAGTAGTGAAAGAATTGTTACGTGCTGGTCCTGAAATCTGCTTAGCTTGTGATGCAGAAGGAAGGAACCCTCTTCATCTTGCAGCCATGAAAGGCCACGTTACTGTTCTTCGAGAACTGGTCCAAGTTAACTCACAAGCTGCCCGAGAGAAAGCAAATTTTGGA
>CANYCX010545761.1:0-14526 GCA_948193385.1 Breynia disticha f. nivosa
CTTATACTTATAACTTAACCATACCAACTCCATTCCATACAACATTTTCTTATCAAAACCACTTTCTATCATATCATTTAAGTATTAATCACTTACTAACTTATAATTCCAGCATCAAAATCCATTTAATCATAAGAATTCAACACCATTCTAACTTCCAGCGTCAACCATTTGTAAACCTTAAATAAACCGTAAGTTCTTCACTCTTTCATGAACCTTTCTTCCTTCAAAACTATCCTAACATTTCCCTCATGTGCAAACCCTCAATCTCAGTTCATATTCATCATTTTTCAGCAAGAACTCATCATAAAACAACCATACAACTTAGCAAACAACCATACATCAACCTTAAGTAAACCTTTATCCATCTTACCTTCAACTTAGGATGATATTGTTGCAAGAAATAAAACCCAAAACCACTTCCTCTGAAGCAAAACCCTCTTTTCTCAGTTTCCTCTGCTGTTCTTTTACTCTAAAAAATGTTTGGTAAGTGAAGGTAAATGCTCAATTCTAGAAACATCGTAATCTTATATTTTTTCAGCCTAACTGGGATCCACGCGTGGTGGATTGTGAACTACGTGTGGTGGTAACGACCACGCGTACTTCCCTTTCCACTGCGCGTACTTTCCAATTTTCAGATTTTCTCCGATTTTCTTCGATCGTTTCGTGTCAACCTTTGATCAACCTTTATATATTGATGTTTAAACACTTATAAATCATAATTTACGACTAAAATTTCCCAGAATGTTATAATATTATCATCAATCACTGTATGAAGACTCTTAATACCAACACAAAAAAGGAAAAATGTGATTCAAACAAAGCATTTTGCGATGAGAAATGATTATGATAAATGTCAAAGTGCGATTCCATCTCGAATGAAACGTCACCTTAGTTGGGAGATTAAAAGTGACAATAGATTAAGAGGAAAGTTGCACACCATGGTAATAACAAAAGATGATAACGAGGTAGGTGATGACTTCCACGTCTCAACAAACCATATTTTCATTAAAGAATTGAGGCATGAAGATGAAGAGTATACACCATTTTTAACATCTACAAAGGGCAGTGATGATGAAGTTGGCCTAAAAGAATCACATGGTGATGATACTAAGGAGAGTGATCCAAATGTGGATGAACCTCTCCAAGAAGGTCCACAAGCTTTCAATGATTAAAATAAAATTGTTATTGATGAGTTGAAAGAAGTAAATCTTGGAAATGAAGATGCTTTGCAACCCACCTTCTCGTCTACAAATCTGTCCAAAGAAGAAGAAAACACATACATTGACTTTTTAAAAGAATAAATGGATGTGTTTACATGGACTTATAAAGAGATGGTAGGACTAGATCCAAAGGTTACAGTACACCGCTTGGCTTTTAAGAAAAATGCAAAGCCAATAAGGCAACAAAAATGTCGATTTTGCTCAAAGCCCATCTAATAAATTGAGGTTGAAATCAATAAGCTAATTGAGGCTAGTTTCATTTGTGACCCCCAAATTCGACTACCACTCTTTCTCGTTTATACCTACGTTACTCAAGTGGTACCTGAACTTGGCAATCATAATTTAAAATGATAAATTGATAATACAATGGCACGAAATACAGTTCAAAAGTACAATTCATAAAAATATACATTTCATTTCTTTAATGAAAACTATACAGGGTTAAAGGGGATATCCCAAAAACGATCAAGTTAAAAAATGCATTGGTTATAAAAGAAAAGAAACTTGGTTGATTCCATTTCAAATATAACCTAACCAAAACGAATGTATGCACTAAATGTTTAATACAACAAGTTGTATGACATGTGATCATCAAACCCTAGTGCACAACCGACCTTGATCCTTCAATTCTTTATGAACGAGTCGGAACAACTGAAAGATCCAACCACCTTCTCGTTGTATCCCCTCAAGACCCTGCCAATATGGCAGGCATAAAACGCATGAGTTGTGAAACTCAATAAGCAACACTTACCGAAATGGACAACTTTCCTCAACTAGTTGGCATTCACACTTATTTTTGTATGCTTATACAAGAGAGAAAAACAAATCATCATTCAATACATATAGACTACACATTCACTCATGGATTCATCCATTTCACATTTAATTCCAATTATAAAGTAGCCAATCATTTCATAAGTTTCGTAATCACACCTTAACATGTGAATATAATTGCTTTTATCTAAGTGCACTTCATCCACAAGAACATTTATTCATCAATAGGAAATTAATAAGATTTTGAACTATGGACAACAATGAACATCTTTGAACATTTTTGAACATGACCCATGGAAAGTAATAAACACAAATGAACATATTTTAACATGAACCAAGGAAAAAATGAACATAAATGAACATGTTTGAACATGCGTTTTTGGAGCCCGTACATGTACCACGTTTGTGGCACCTTGGAAAAACTTAGACTTTGAGTTCCAGAAGAAGTGTCACGTTCGTGCCACTCGATTTTGTCACGGGATTGGCCTCCAAAAGACCAGTCACGATCATGATTGGTGGCCAAAAGCATGCCGCTTTTGGCCAGAAGGCAGTCACGATCGTGACTGGTTTTCTTCACCAAGAATGGTGATCGGAATGCCAGTCACGATAGTGACTGGGTTCAGTCACGAACTAGGTTGACTTCCTGCCACACATACTTAGCAAATTTTTGATTCAAAACATTGACCAATTAATCCCCACACATGCAAGCAAGATTCATCCAGTAAATTCCATCATTCCCATACCATATACAAGCCAATTTCAACAATTAAATTCCATCATCATCATGCCACATTGTTGCTTAAACACTTAACGATATTGCACATACACAACCATACAACACAATATATTAAATCACCTCATTTATCAACAACGCATATTTCTAATAACCGGTATTCCTCTAACCCTTAGCAACATAAATTCTCAAGCTAAACATACGTGCATAATTCACACTTAGCATCTTGAATGTATCCATTCCGTAACACTAAAAGAGCACAACATGTATAAAGTGGTGAATGAGAATGCATGCAACCTACAATGCAATGCATTTCGTATTGTGATCACCCATGATCCCATTTCTATTTCTTTTTAATTGACACCTTATTGCCCAAATTGACGTTTGCAAACGGGTCTCATCGGCCGGGACTATTGGTTATAAAATAATGGATCCATAGACGTTTGCGCACTGAGCACCCATAATTTGCACAGAAAGTGCCCATAATTTTGGCACACTCGTACACTCATAGGAGTTTTGAGCAATTTACCACTGTGCCTCGGTGTAGCATTTATTATATACTACCCAAAATATTGCTCACCAAGAGCCCATAACCACTCCTTCGTTCTCGCACACAAAGAGCCCTTTTTCTTAATGTCTTGCTCACAAAGAGCCCTTTTTCATTTTATTAATATTTGCCCACATATGAGCCCCGAATGCATGTATGACATGTTCATTAACCATGCATCTCAATCATGTATTCACAATCCAATCGTGTCACACTTGAAATCAACTAGTAAGTTCCACCACTAAACACTTTTCAAATATCACACAATTAGTAACATCTAATCAAACAATTCATGCATAAAAGCACACACATACCAAGGTAAGTTGAACTCGTGTTACTTACCTCTCAAGAAACACCTAACGGCTCGATTGTGAACCTCCCTCGCCGCGGTTCAGATTTCCTATTATCAATATCATAGTTTCACATTAATCAAACATTTATGAAATCATATAAAATGGAAAGAATGCTCTACTATATGCATGTTATATTAGTTTATTTGATCCTCTCTGTTTCTCCTTCCATAACTTTCCTTTCTACCTAATGTGCTTTCCCAACCACCACATTCAATTATTCACACCAACCTTCATTAATGCTTCCCTCTTGTGAATTTAGGTATAGTTTTACGATCCCTACTCTCTAGCATATGCTAAACATACTAACTCCTACTTTTCCCCTTCAAAACCCTAACCACTTTCCTACCCTTACTTCCATCTCCCTCACCATATAACACCCAATCAAATTGACACTCTAAACAGAATTAATGGATTCTAAAGACCCAAGCGACGAAACACTGAAAAACTCTGGTCACGAGAAAGCCAAATTCGTCACTTGACAGGGATTTCTTTATATCAATGATTTCATGCACCTAAACCACGATTTAACACAAAATATGGTTACTACTAGGTATTATATACGTTAAACTTTCCAACGAGCTATTAGTTTCTCAAATCATAGCTAAAACGAGAAAGTTTTGTGGTCGGAAAGCTAGGGTTACTAGGAAAAACGAGATTTACAAAAGAAGATGATGAATGCTTACCGAGATTCAATCACCAACCGATTTCGAAACTCCCTAGCGGTAGGTTTTCGTAAGAAAAGATGGTGTTGATGATTTTTAGCTATGGAGGGAGATGGGAGAGGAAAGGATGTGTGTGTCTGTGGAAAGGAAAAAAAATAGAAAGGTTTTTAAGGTTGATTTGGTTTGGACTATTATGCCCTTTTGGGGTTTGGTCCACTATTCCCTTCATAATCCTCTTTTCAACTTGGCCCAACCAAATCCCGATTCTTATTTCTCTAAATTTATAATTTTGTGAGGATTCCTAAACTCTTTTTTTAATCTAGCTTCCAACTCTTCTCACCGAATTATTACCTAAACAATTCGCGAAAAATTTTCCCTCATTTTTCTACGTATTTGTTTTAATAATTTTAATTAAATGGAAATTTTGGGGCGTTACACTAACAATGTTATGTTTATAGTCAAAACCTTAGCATATAAAATCAATTTCAACAGTTAAACATGGTATGGTTTTGATACCACAGTTGGAAATTGCTCATTCTTGAGGCTAACCAAGAAGGTGTGAAATTTAAATATTTTGGCTAAACTATTGAACAGAATCTTTAAACCATACAATTGAAGAATTGAGGCAAAAAAACTACTTCTTATTCTTCTTGTTGATTCACATGTATACTTGGTGTTGTTAAAAGATAAGGACTGCCCTTAAGTGACTCCCCTCTACTCTCACACACATACATTTGTGAAGAACAAATAATTTTATTTCTCCTCAAATCTGTGATTCACTCAACTTGAATTAATTCAACTTGGTGTTTAAACACCAAGAACAAAATGGCTATAAGAAGAAATAAAACTAGAGTTAGCATTTTTTGTCATATGAAACACATCTCATCATTCTTCGATTAAAAAAAACATGTAGCATCATGTACAATCCTAATTTGTGTTAACATGTGAGTATTTGTAGACTTTAGTGGTGTAATTTGTTTTTAATTAGGACTCCTTAATTTTATTCCATGTTAAATGCCTTAAATATGTGTTGTAATCTCATTACAATTCTTTAAGATAATTGAAAAATTAATTAAGGATAGATCAAAAATAATTCTCTCGCCTTTCAATACCAAACAAAATGTGGATAACTCTTACATCATCACAAATCATTTATTTTTATACAACCATGACATAATTAAGAGATACATTATCCATATGGATAATCTAGTATATCAAATTGTCATATATGATTTTTTATGCATTCAATTCTCAATTAAATTATAGAAAAATCTCACAATGTCTATATATAATATTTTCAAATACTTGACTAAGTAAAAAATATATTAACACTTTGGGAATATTTCTTTTTAAAATTGCTTCAACTGTAAAATTGCTGTTTTATCCTTTTGTTCAAAACAACTAGTGTTCGATTCTGTAGACTATTTGTCTTTAGTATTGACTTATAAAAGTCTAATTAAACATTATTAACTGTCTTAAAGCTTAATAGAATTCTACAATTGTGATTTTTTGTCTTGTTGTTTTTATACAATCCTTTGTCTTTTCATATCATGGCTGTATAAGGCATGAAGTAAGTCAATCTTATTCTATAATGTCACTTTCTTGAACTTGTTTGTGAAACTGACAAGCTTTGACTTATGATCTCATCATACAATCTGGCTGCGGCCACACACTATTCAATGTCACATATTAAGTGGCCAATGATATCAATGCTCTTTTGAAAATGACAATATCTTTATTTCTTTATGGTCATTTTAGCTTGAATTATAACATACCCAATTATATCCGTATTTACAACCTAGTTACATACCACGTTAGGCATATGTCAAAGAATATTAGAATCCACCCAAGACTCACAAAAAATTACGATATAAGAATACAATATAAGAACCACTATAAAAATATTTATGATTTTTAGTATAACATGTAACATTCTCATTTGGTCGATCAATCCAACACATCCGCTTTATGATGTATCTATATTTTCTATGCTCTATGATTGATGAAACACAATCATTTAATAGAAACACATACTAATTTTACTTCATTTCAATTCTCATTATCAATGATCAACTAATGTCTTTATTTTCACACACACACATATATATCAAGTTTAAAATATAAAATTTAATCTATTAATTTACATTGATAAAATTATTTATTGCTATCATGGTATAAATTAATAAATAATTAATTAATATTTCTCTATATTAATAAAATATGTGATAGGACCATAGATGCACATTTATTCCACTTATCACAAGTTGATTTTCGTGTCATTTTGGTAGATAAACCATGTGATTTTAGGGGTTTATGTTCATTTTGCTTTTATTTAGGTACGATTAAGGAACATGAAGAATTAGCTATGTTTTGAGGAAAAAGATGGCACATCAAGTGGGGCTATTTTGGAGCCATGAAATGGAACCTAAAGGACCTGGTTTGGCTTGAAATTGACACATGAAAATGAAGGGAAAAGTGGGCAAAAGGTGAGTCACGAATGTGACTCACCATAATCACATTCGTGATTCACATAAATGGACCTAGATTTTGGTCAGAAACCCAAACACGAACTTGGTGATATAAACCAGGAATGAGGTACACAAATGGACCAAACGTGACTCTCTTTTCAAGTGGAAAATGGCACCAAAATTTAGGCAGAAAGTGGATCACGTTCGTGATCGATATGAACCTTGATTGGAGACCATTCGTGGCACTTGAAATGAGAAAAGAAAAGTTGTCCATGAAGCTAACCACGAACGTGGCTCACGCGGACATGGATGCAGGTTTGGGCAGGAACCAGGTCACTTTTGTGACATGTTTGGATCACGTTTTGGGCTACAACATGACTCGAAGTGACATATATTAAACTTTGAGCAGAAAGTGTACCACGAGCGTGGTTCCATCATCCACGAGTGAACCTTTGCCCGTGATCCTTCAACTGAGAAGTAGGAATTGGTCAGAAGGTGAGTCACGAGCGTGACTCACCATTATCATGAACGAGACGAAACGTGGTTGAATTTCTTTTGGCTTGCAAGAAGTGGACAGAAAGCAGACCACGAACGTGGTTCAATTGAGTCACGTTCGGTGGCCGAAAAAGAGTCATTTGTCGCTCTGCAGGAATGGTCCAAAATGACCTTAAATTGAATGGATTAAGTGAGGACAAGGAGGACATTTCCAGGGGCTGAAGGACACATATAAAAGGGAACATTTCTAAGGCTGAAGGGAACTTTTGGCTGGAAAAAAAAAGAGATAGAGAGGTTTTCTTAGGGTTTCTTCTATTTTCCCTTTAGTTACATTATGTCCTCTTTATTTTCTTTTTGCTTGTGGATAGATTTAGCCATGTTAGGCTAGATTCTTGTTGGGTTTTTCCTAGGATGTAAATAGATTATATGCTTGGTTTTCTTGAATGGATTTTGAAGTTTTGGGTTGAATGAATATATTTGTTTGAATGATTGTCTATTGATTGAACTTAATGAATGAATGATTTAATAGGCAATTGTAGTTTGTAGGTGGTTCTAAGCCGGAATTGTGAAAGCCGAGGCTTAGAAAGGGCTAAATCATCGATTGAATCTATGTCGAAAAATACCTAGTGGTGATTTTCTAGGATTAGATATTCATAGATATCAATTGATCGATTGCATTTTAGGAACAATTAATTGTATTTGCTTGTTGATTATTTGTTGTTGGTAATCCTAATCTGGAGTCGGGAAAGCCTAGGTTTAGCAAGGCCAAATCAATAGAGTTAAGGTTTGTTTGGATAGAAATATACCAGATGCCCTTAATGTGTTTGATGAAATGCCTAAGTGACTATGACCTTGACTAGTTTTAATGTATCACGAAAGTAGAACATTAGCTAGTTGTAAGGATGCAATCTTGAGCAGTCCGGAAGGAACTCTTGATTGAGGATAGCGTGAGAATACCTTCATTAGCTTCAAACCAAATAAGAAATCGAGCATAGGTCTATTGAAATCTAGGAAGACCCTGTGCTTTTACTTATTGTTTTTCAGCTTTTATTTTCCCCTGTTTTTATTAGTTTAGTTCAATTCTCAGTCATCAAACATATCATGTTTACTGCTTTATTTCTTTTTACTTTGAGCACCAAATTGGACTAGATATCTCGTTATTCGAGAGATTCGATCCCAGAAGTCATACTTCCGTGGTAAAACTGCATCGATTTTAGTGCGCTTGCTAGAGCCGGTCAATATGATTACATCACTTTTCAATTTAATTTACTCAAAGTAATCGTAGTGAAGAATAATCTATATTACTAAAGGAGATAGAAATTTGATATTTGATAACTTAATTAAGTAACACATGACATCAATTATTTTTAAAAAAAATTATTAATAGATTAGAATTTTTTAATAATTTTTTTAAAGTACGTATTATTTAGAAGTGAACTAACTATATTTTTTATATCACAATTAATTGATTTATAAATTTAATAAAAATAAAATTAAAATATTATATTAATTTTTATTAATAAAGTTATATTTGACATAAATTATATTTTAATTTAACAAAAATTAAAATATTTTTTAAATTAATAATTCATAAATCTTTTTTACAAAAAATAAATTACAACTAAAATATGTTGTAATTTATATTGAAAAAAATTAACATATATCAACTCGCAGTAGTGTGCGGATTCAAGTGCTGAAAATTTACTATAATAGAAGATTGTCACTTAAAAATAAAAAATAAAAAATAAAAATAAAGAGGAGGAAGACATGAAATTAGGTGGATGAGCTTATATAGCAGATGACATCCCACATGTTGTGCTATGTTATGTATCCTCTCCACATCCAATTTTGAGGGCAACACTAATCTCAAACCACATGAACTCGATCATGTGGGGCAAGAAAATCACAAGGGATGTCCAATCAAAGATACTGATCCGACGGTGATGGACTTAGAATCGAATCGGAACGGTTGAGTAATGGTCCAAAGTCGTCAATAGCATCGGCTGTGGTTGTCTCTCCTTTGTCCCCTTCTTATTAAGCATCAAACTCAATGCTGCTCCTTCATATTGCCCTTTTTTGTGGCTCTCTCCACATCACGTCCCCTCCCAACTGCTTATGATATGACACCCACACACGCTTCCGAACATTTTCACTTGATTAAAACATTATTTGTCTTCATTATCTTTAAATGCGTTAATTATATTTTTACATTTTAAAATTTTTTATTCAACAATTTAGTTAGGCTTTCATATTTTAATCTCTTCATTGCATCAGTTGTGGAAATATACAACATTCAACTTGATGCATAGCTTCTATTGAAAAAGTGATTTAGTTTCATTATTCTTAATAAATTTTATATTATTCTGCAGCTTTATTTTAGTTAAGATTAATAAAATAATAACTTTTATTGCCTATATTTTACTATTAGTTATTTGCTTAAGGTTTTTCAGACATAATTCAATATATAATGCATTTCATGTATTCATTAGCATTAGATATCAATTGGCATTTATTGACACCTATTTGTCAATTATCCAGAAATAATTTGTAAGATTTTCTAAATGGCTACTATTTTATTTGGATGGAAGCTATTTGCAAAGTTGGTTGGATATATTTTATTTTTAAACATTAGAACAAAACTAAAAAAAAATGTTAACTAAACCTCAAAGGGAACAGAAATGACTTGATCGACCAAATTAGTTGGTTTGGTCCATTGGTGGACAATCGGAATGGAACTTGCGCGTGGGTGTTGTCTCTTCTCATTAATGAAATTCATGGACGAACAGAATCTCGCACCAATTTATTGTCCTTTCCATATTAACTCCTATAAAACTACTCTGCATCACACCTTTCTCATCATCTTATTTCAACTTCATTCTCAGCAGCAATTATTAAGAAGTGACGGAAAGATCAGCAATGACACATGATAATGATCTTAACTTGAAGGCAACAGAGCTAAGACTAGGGTTGCCGGGAAGAGATCAAGATGAGCATGAGAAATCATCCACCACTACTCTTAATCTCATGTGTGGTAAAAAAAGAGCTTCACCAGAGATTTCTGAAGAGTCTCGGACGAAAAGCAATGATTCTCATCCAAATGAGAGCGATGACAAAGAGAGTGCCTCTCCTCCAAAGTAAGCTCCGTATCCATATTTCTATTTGCCTTGTTTGGAAAGCAATTAAAAACATGTTGAGTTTACATATTGATTAATTTGGATTGGTGATGTAGGGCACAAGTAGTGGGATGGCCACCAGTGAGATCATACATGAAAAGCATTTTGCAAGCAAAGAAAAACGAGGGTGAGAGTTGTGGAATGCTTGTGAAAGTGAGCATTGATGGAGCTCCATGTCTCAGGAAAATTGATCTTAAAATTTACAGTAGTTACAAAGAACTCATCAGGGCATTATAGACCATGTTCAAGCTTTGTATTGGTGAATACTCGGAGAGGGAAGGTTACAATGGATCTGAATATGCTCCAACTTACCAAGACAAAGATGGTGACTGGATGCTTGTTGGCGATGTTCCATGGAAGACGTTACTGATATTCCCATGGGTTCTAGTTATAATACAAATTCTTTTATCTCTATTGTGCCATAACTTACAAATATTTGTTAATATTGCAGCATGTTTATCTGTTCTTGCAAGAGACACAGAATTATAAAAGGATCCGAAGCGACGGGATTGGGCTGCATGTGATTTCCAAATAGCCGATTCTGATCCATTTCTCCAAGAATTTTGCAATGCTATTTATGCAATGTTATTTATCGTAGTCTGTCGAAAGTGCTTGCAAACAGGATAAAGCAGGTGGTACCATGCATTATATCGGAGGCGCATAGTGCTTTTCTGAAAGATAGAATGATCACCGATAACATAATTATTGCCAACGAAATTACTCACTACTTGCGTGGGAGGCGAAGAGGCAAGGTTGGATGGGCAGCTGTGAAACTGGATTTAGCGAAAGCTTATGACCGGATAGACTGGGGGTATCTTGAAAGAGTTATGAAAGCGATGGGGTTCTGCGATCGCTGGATTAATATTATCTCAAATTGCATTCGCACGGTCCGATTTTCGGTGTCTATAAACAATGATCTGGTTGGGCCTATTATACCGGAATGGGGGTTAAGGCAGGGAGACCCACTCTCTCCGTACTTATTTCTGATTGGTGCTGAGGGACTTTCTCGATTGCTGCATAAGGGGGAAGAGAAGGGAGAAATTCATGGATGTCGTGTGGCTAAAGGTGCACCAAGAATCTCACATTTGCTGTTCACAGATGATGCGTATCTGTTCTTTCAGGTGAATAACAGGGAATGCTAGGCGCTGAATAGCATTTTAAAAAAGTTTTCTGCTGTGTCGGGTTTGGACATAAACAAAGATAAGTCCTCGGTTCTTTTTAGTACAAATGTTTGTGAGCAGGATAGGAAGATGGTTTGTGATGAGATGGGATTTAAAGAAGATAATGGCACTGGGAAGTATTTGGCATTACCTATGTTTGTAGGAAGGAAGAAGTGTGAGGTCATGAAGTACATACGTGATAAACTATGGAGCAAGATTGATATATGGAAGAGGAGGAAGCTTTCTAAGGCCGGTAAGGAGGTGTTGTTAAAAACTGTAGCACAAGCTTTACCAAATTATGCCATGAGTTTATTCTTATTACCTCGACAAATTACTGAAGAAATGCAGAAGATAATGAATAACTATTGGTGGTGCGATGGAAGAGCTGGGAGAGGATTAAAATGGAAGAATTGGAATAAGATGTGTCTCAAGAAGTGTGAAGGGGGCTTGGGGTTTAAAGACCTCGCTGTTTTTAACCTTGCACTTTTGGCAAAGCAGGGTTGGAGATGTATGGTGAACCCAAATTATTTGATGGCTCGGGTTCTTAAAGCAAAATATTATAGACACTTAGATTTTATGGGAGTACAGGAGGGGAAGGGCTCAAGTTTTATTTGGAGAAGTATTTGCAAGGCTAAGGAGGTTTTGCGGCTAGGCGTTAGGAGGAAAATTGGTGATGGAAAAACTACGGAGGTGTGGGGAGTTCCATGGCTGCTCAACTCGTCTAATCCGTATGTTACAACGGACAGAGGCCTGATACATCCCAACTTTATTGTTGCTGATCTATTCTATTTTGGATCAAAACAGTGGAACGAGGGGCTGATTGAGGCAATTTTAAACGATCGGGATCGGGAGCTTATTAAGGCTACTCCAATTGCTGATTAGAACATCGAAGATAGTTGGTATTGGAAAGGGGAGCCGTCGGGTGATTATAGTGCGCATAGTGGATATAGTGCTCTCATAAGGGATCGTGGTGGAGGTGTGAACGACTCCACTGTTGCTGTGTGGAGGAATCTCTGGTTTATTGTAGCTCCACCTAGGATGCTCCATTTGATGTGGCAGATGATTACGGGATGTATTCCGACAAAGATCACTCTATCTCGGTGAAAAGTAAGAATGGAATCTGTGATGTGTGATGTTTGCGGTACAGGGGAAGAATCGATTATGCATTTACTTATTGAGTGTCCACAGGCCTCACAGGTTTGGCAACATTCTGGGTTAAGGATTTCCAACTCATTTGATGGGGATATGCTCCGGTGGGTTGGTGAGATGCTGAAAATTATTCCCAGGCAGCGTTGGGCGTTGTTTGTGGCTATGTGCTCGTCAATCTGGGAATGCCGAAACAATGTGGTGTGGAATAGGAAATTTGATTGTGCAAGTTTGGTGGCAAGTCGCGGTCTGGCGCAGCTGAAGGCGTGGGAGGATGCTAGAATGCTGATGCCGAGTGTTGAGGAATGCGAGAAGCGTGCTGTGGTGGGGTCTCTCTGGACTTTGCCGGATCGGGGGTGGTATAAGGTTAATACGGATGCAGCATGCTCTGATACATATGGAGCAACTGGGATGGTTTGTCGAGATGAGGATGGAAAATTTGTGGGAAGGATAAGCACGAAGGTGAGAGGAGAGTTTGAGTCGTCTCTTCTAGAAGCAAAATCGATCTTGATAGCGCTGGAGTGGATTAAGGAAAAACATATGCATGATGTTGTTGTTGAGTCTGACTGTTTGATTGTGGTCAATGCTATATCCTGTGGTGCTAGATATAATTCTCCTGTTGGAGTTGTTGTATCGCAGTGCATTTTTATTCTTACAACTTTGGATGAGATAAAGTTTAGATTGGTTGGGAAAGAATGGCCTAAAAAGGGTGATGAAATGCTTGAAGAATCTAAGTGTAAAATGCTAAATGTCTCTGTTCTGCAGGTGAAAAAGGCCAAGGAACGGCCAGTCTAGTCGTTTCCCTTGGCCGATTCCTCTATAATTGATGTGAGCAGGGGCCAGAACGGCCAGGAGAAACGGCCACCATGGCTGTTCCCCTTAGCCGTTTCCCCTAACCAGATTGCTTAAAATTGGGTTGTTAAGAGGGGAAATTGGTATGGCTTGGTCTATGGTTTTCAATTGCTTGAGGAATAGTATGAAACAATGTTAATGGCTTTATATATGGTCCATTGCATATGAAATAAATATGAACTCATGATTTGTATGATTTAGGTACGTAAATTTTGTGGAAAAATGGTTAAGAGAAAAGAAACAATAGTCTATAGCCATGTTGAACTTACTATTGTATGCTCTATATGATTTGGTGTTGGTATGGGCCGAGTTGGCCGTATATGTTAGGTGTGATTATATATATATATGAAATGATGTGATGGAGCATGTAAATTATCATATGCATTATATGGATGTTCGTGTTGATTATTGGATGGAATCTTGTAGAATTTCATTTGATATTTGCTAAAAGATGCCACGAGTTGGCCGTTATGAATGATGATGTGAATTGGGATGTTTACGAGTATGAATGAGTATGTGGATTGAGAAATGGATATGACTTGTGGATTGATTTATGTTGATCGATGCTCGATGCTCATATAGTCACTTTATAGTGAATCCGTATATTGAGCAAATGAATTTGCATTCATACATTTCATGATATTGGAAAACATGAGCAAGCTTGCATGGCATTGATATGAGGGCGTAATGGCCAACTTTATGATCTTATGGGCGTAATGGCCAACTTTATGATCTTATGGGCGTAATGGCCAACTTGATATGTGGGCGTAATGGCCAACTTTATGATCTTATGGGCGTAATGGCCAACTAGATATGTGGGCATAATGGCCAACTTTATGATCTTATGGGCGTAATGGCCAACTTGATATGTGGGCGTAATGGCCAAACGGTTACTAAGGGCGCAATGGCCAAATGAGCAACGGGATCGAGTGGACTCTCT
>CANYCX010545775.1:0-27325 GCA_948193385.1 Breynia disticha f. nivosa
ATTACACAACATCAACTACCCAATTCAATTGACCATGCATTTAACCTACTTAGAGGCCAATAAACTTAACTCTAACATCTACACTTCAAAACAAACTTATGTACACCCTATATCATTTTCGTTACTTTTACCCTTCCTCCCCAAAACTCCGTTTTCAAATTCCGAAATCTCAAACTAACCCTAGAATTCACTATTCAGGGTTACTACCCATCCATACCGATCAATCCAACCTATTTTCACTCAATTCTAGATTCAATCCAATGAAAAATCATCTCTTCCAACTCAACCATAAACAAAATGAAATTCAAAGTTCAAATCGTAAAAACTTACCATATCGAGCTTTAACTTCGGTACAACAACTTTGGAGTGATTCAGGAGGAGTCTCGATCGAGATTGTTGGAGTCTCGATCGAGACTCCAATTCTGCTCAACATAGGTACCGATTTCAGCCAGTCTCGATCGAGATAAATTGAGTCTCGATCGAGACTGGCTCGTGCCCAAGTGGATAAAAATCATCTCGACCGAGAGACATGCACTTTGCTCTTCTTTCCTGTCCGAGTCTCGATCGAGATATATCGAGTCTCGATCGAGACTCGCTCCTTTGTCTCGAACGCCACTTGAATCATTGGGTCTATCCACGCTTGCTTTGTCTCAAACGAGACTTGGCAAGTCTCGAACGAGACTTGCCCTTTCGTGCCATTTATTTTGCCTTCCTTATTGAGTCTCCGAATTTTTTACGTTCCATTTTATGATTCCGAGTTTGAAGCTCGTTGTGCCCTTGTTTTCCATCGAAATAGCAAATTTTCTTTCATTTAATCGCACCTAGATAAAAATTGTCAACATAAGAAAAATCTCATATTTATGCGTTTTATCTATAAAAATAACGAAAATATGCTATAATATAAAACAGAATAAATGTGTATAAATGGTTTTATCATTAAACAATTCACATGATGCTGAAGCCCCACTGTCCACAACTCCATCTGCAATGCTGCTCCCTCTCCACTGCCCTTCAACGGCTGATCACAAAGCCCAACGATAGCATACGACAAATGCCCAGCCACATCCCTTAAACTCCCTGTCGTCTACTCCACCAGCAGTCATCCCTGCATATTCCAGTCCAACACAACAACGACAACCTTCCACATCTCCCACTGTCATTCACAATCCAACGACATCTTCACAACACCACCACATTGACACATCTCCTACGACCTCTATTCCTTCACCAGAACTAAATTTAGTGGTAGACTTAACTCAACCTCCCCATCAAACCTCATCTCTACATGTCCTCACCAAAACCCACCCTATGATAACCCGATTACAAACAGGCAGCCTCAAACCTAAACTATTCACAACCACGGTTCATGATTCAGTCCATACTTCTTTCACGCAGGCACACAAACATATCCACTAACGCAAGGCCATACTTGCTGAATATGAAGCCCTGGTGCGAAATCAAACTTGGACACTCGTTCCTCCTCAAAATGCAACCTATGTCATAGGTTACAAATGGGTTTATCGCATTAAAAAGAAAACCAGATGGCACCATCTCGCAGTACAAAGCTCGCCTTATTGCTAAGGGCTTCAACCAAAGGCCTGGAATTGACTATGCTGAAACTTATAGTCCAGTTATTAAACCACCAACCCTCAGGTTAATGTTATCCATTGTCTTATCTCACTCTTGGGAAGTTTTACAATTGGATTTCTCCAATGCATTCCTTAATGGAAAACTCGAAGAACAAGTTTTTATGAAGCAGCCAACTGGGTTCGTAGACCCTTCTAAACCAACACACGTTTGTCTCCTTCACAAATCAATCTATGGCCTCAAACAAGCGCCACGAGCATGGTTCAGTTGTCTTCGAGATGCACTACTTTCCTTTGGGTTTTAGGGTTCCCACACAGATCAATCTCTTTTCTACTACAATGCACATGACATTCGGTCCTTCTTCCTCATCTATGTGGTTGATATATTGTTCACGAGCTCACACAAGGACTTCAGTTCCTCCATTTTCTCATTTTTAAAATCCCAATTCGCACTGAAAGAATTGGGCCATCTCCATTACTTTCTCGGAATAAAAGCACATTGGAACCCAGAATGTGTCTTACTTACTCAATCCAAATATGCGTTGGACATTCTCACCGATGCAAACATGCTAAATTCCAATCCTGTTGGCACTCCAGTTGAGAGCTCCAGCACACGTCCTTCCATTGAAGCTGCTTCTTCAACCTCTAACGCAACATTTGATCCAACAACTTACAGGCAGGTTGTAGGAAGCCTACAATATTTATGCATTACTAGACTAGACATCTCTTATGCAGTCAGCAAGGCATCTCAACACATGCATGCCCCAAAAACACGCCACTGGATAGTAGTAAAACGCATTTTGCGTTACCTTTCAAGAACCAAAAACATGGGCATCTTCATTCGACGGAGCACTGATTTTTCTTTATCTGTTTATTGTGATGCCGACTTTGGCGTGTGATAAAATCAATCGTAAATCCACCACTGGCTTTGCTATCTACTTTGGCCCAAATCTCATCAGCTGGAGTTCTCGCAAGCAAAGAGCCGTTTCTCGCTCGTCTATGTAGGAAATATGAAAAGGGGGTTGAATCGTATTTCCATCTTTTTCAAATTTTCATGCGGAATTTTAGATTGAACGATTGGTGTTTGGAAGAAACAAAGAGACAGCTAACACAGCAATTTAGAGTGGTTCGAAACTAAACTTTCCTACTCCACTACCTCAGTATCTCTACTAAGGATTTTCAACAATTTCACTAATATTCACTTTCGAGCTAAGTGAGAACTCTTTACAATAATCTTTCCACGAAAGATTTAATACACACACTCACAATTCTGTAACTTCTAAGTTCCAAAGAACTTACTAACACTCAGAAATCAACTTCTACAAAGCTTACAAGAATAACTCAACAATTTGCACAAATGCAAGCAAAATATCACAAGAATGGAAAACTAGGATTGCTGGAATGTTTTTGGGATTGTGTTGTTAATTTCCTCTGAGTTTTCTATCTATTTATAGCATCTAGGAGCGTATATGACCGTTGGAATCGAATATAGCCGTTATGGAATTAAAAAGTCTTACTTTTGGAAAAGCTGCCCGAAAGGTTAACGTACGTTATTTCCTGAATTAACGTACGTTAATCTCAGTAACGTATGTTTCCTCCGATTTAACCTACGTTATTCTTCACCTGGGCATTCCATGAATAACGTGTGTTACCTCCAATATTAACGTACGTTAATTTCTCCAGATTCCAACTTTTCTCCTACAAAATCAATATTTATCATTTTAAAACATTTTCCATTTTCAAAACTAAGTTCGGGACTCTATGTTGATCACCCTTGATCCAACAATCTCCCCCTTTTTGATAATGACAAAAATTTTAAAAGGATCAAGATTGCCAACAACCAAAAATCAAACTTTTGGATTTTGATCAAGATTTTTAAATCTTGTCTCCATGTTAGTTCACAATAAATATGATAAACAATCTCGTAAGCAAAAGCCAAAATTGAATAATTAACGAAAAATGAATAATTAACAATTTAAGAACAGAATTGCATTTCATTTTTGTTTTTCAAATTTCTTGTTTTCCTTTTCCTTTTATTCTCCCCCTTTTTGTCATTAGCAACTGATGTTGTCCCTGTCTATATGACTCCCCGTACGATAAGACATAAACACTTAAACAATTAGTGAGTCATTTAAAAGGGATTATAATAGATAAAAGAAGAAAGAGATATGGAAATAAGGAATAATCAAACATGTCATAAAATATCCAAATGTATAAATACATAAATCAGACAAACACAGTCATAAAAATAGAAATAAATAAATATCAAGTAGAAATGTCGGTCTGAGACTCTGGATATGTGTGAAGCCGAAAATTTAATTATTACCTTAGGTTATTTATTTTATTTTACTCTAATATAACAATTAAATCTTGAACATCATAGTTTAGAAAATAGTTTTTGAAATTTATAACATCCATTCACACAATTATATGGAAATAAAATACATTCATCCTTCATTATCGAACACATATTTACAAAATCTTGTTAAGGGTTATATAGGAAAAGAATTTAATCTAATCCCATCTCAAAATTAACCCGTAACAAAAAGAGTTAAAATACATTTTTCCAAAAATACATAAGAAAAACATGAGAGAGAAAATTTCTCGGCACTCTGCCCACCTTTTCCTTACGTCTGTACTTTGAGTCAAAATCCAAACCGCACACCTTCCGATCCAAAAATTCTCCTCAGGAATTTGTCGGACATGGCAGGTTTAAACCGTGAGTTGCGAAACTCAATAAGTAACACTTACCAAATGAACAACCATCCACATTCACTTAATATAATAAAAATAAAATAAAAGTGAACAACAAAGAACATGTCAAACTTAAAAAAATTTTAATTCATTTTTATTCTTAATATTTATATACGATTAATTAAAATTATATACATTTTCATCATATAAAATATGATCACAATTTCATAATTCATAAAAATACACATATGCACAAAGTTATGTGTTAAGTTTCTATCATTTTTGGCAGAAACCAACATGATATGCGATGTCGTCCATCATACGCGGTGTGGCACATAACTACGCGTGGTCGCTCCCACCCCGCGTAGTATGGAACAAAAAGACGCGTGGTCGGCCCAAAACTACGCGGGGTCGAGGCGACCACGCGTACTTTCGGGCCACCCCACGTTCTCAGCTGGAATCCAGGTTGCAAATTCAGCACAAACACATTTCCTCAACAAAACATCACTTAACATAACCTAATACAAATCCATTAAATTCTCAACACAATTTCTCATAAATTAACTCATTCAAACTCATATTAATTCCAAATCACAATTTATTACAATCACAGCCACATCCTCAACATCAACATAAGCATATTTTAATTCACAATAAGATCAATTCCACCAATAAAACTTCCATATCATTCATCATACAATCATTCATAATGTTCCATATCACAACTTACAACTTGCACAATTAACATTATGATATGATCATATGACCCGTAAATGCACCCTATGAGCTCGTTTTCACTTTCACTTGATTCTTAATTTACGCCCAATTTTGCCATATACCGACGTTTGCAAACAGACCTTTCGGTCGGGAGTTTTGGTTATACATATTTAATATCCAATATTTCGCCCACTATTGGCCCGACACATTTGTATACACGTCTGCATACGAATATCAACCACTGTGCCCGGATTAGCATGTTTTATATACTATCCGTAATATTGTGCGTTGAGCACTAAGACATTATGCACACAGCACCAAATGTCACTAACAATATGCACACAACACCGACTGTTTTCATAAAATGTGTTATAACCACTCCCTCGTCAAATTCCTTTATTCACTTAGATTCTTTATACAAATATAAAGACACATGTTCACTAAGAACCTAAGTGTATGAATGTCATTTATACCATATGTCAACAACATATCAACCTTGATATTCCAACAAAACTCACACATAATAGGTCATATATTCTCACATTCAAGTTCAATAACAACATCCAAACACATTCTATCAAACATCCGAACACATTCTATCAACCATTGTCAAAGAGATGCAACATAGCATACCACAACACAAATAATCATCCCAAACAATGCCACAACGCATCAAATCACCACATAGAACACATGATATTCATTATCATAATCATCAATCTTAATTCACATTTCATCAAACCAATTTAACAATAATATCAAACAATTATCCACAGACATAACACACACAAGGATGGTTGCGTTCGTGTTACTTACCTCGCAAGATTCGTCTAACGTTCCGGCTGCGAACTACCCTCACCTTTATTCGATCCTTCTATTAATAATTAAACAACATACCAATCACATATATGTTTAGAATTGTTCAAACATTAAATGGATGATGATTTAAGTTTTAAATGCTTATTTTTCTTATCTTTCCTCTTTCTTCATTAATGGTTTCCATCAACCTCATCATATAATTCATTCTTCTTTCATTTTTAATCATTTTCAATGTTTCATTCAAGTTAAATTACATATGTTTTTACTTCTCCTAACTTCCAATACAACACCTACACATTAATCATCAATTTCCTCCCCAAAACTCTTAGCACTTTCCTATGATTAATCCATACTCTCACCTCATTCATAACCCAATGAAATTAACCATAAATACCTCCTCATTAGAACCCAAAGAACCTTATTTAAGCAACCATACTCAAAAACAAAACTAGCATCAAGAAACCAAATCCCAAAATTTTGACCCATCTCACTTAAAACACTGATTTCAAGTATCTAGACCTTGAATTTACACCAAAAATGGTTACCAATGCTTAGTACACATACTAAGCTTTCCAAAGAACCAAATTTTACCAAAATCGGAGCTAAAATCTAAGAATTATGGCATTTGGAAAATAGGTAAGAAAATTATACAGAATTTAAGTTTAGGTTCAATAAATCTTACCAAATTGAAGGTTTCCACTTGATCCTTAAGCTCCTAATACCAATATTTTTGCTAGAAAGATGAGGATTAAGAGTTGAAAGAAAATTTGGAAAGAAGAAGAAGGAATTTTCGTTGGAGAAAACTGAAAGAGAGAGTGAAGAGAGCATAAAATGAGGAGGAGCATTCTTTTTGTCGGGTGAGTGGGATGGAATGTAAGAAAATTTTATCCAGTCGCCTTGGGTCCATTTTGCTTCGTAATTTATTTAATCTCGACCCAAAATAATTCCCGGGTTTCGAAATTTTCGAAATTCATAATCTTAATAAAATTTTCTTAATCTCTCTTTTTATAAATTTCAAATTATTCCATTCCAAATATTTATTTAAACAAAACGCAAAAAATTTAAGCACATTTTTACGTAGTTTTTATTTAAATCTCGTATATTATCGAAATTTTAGGACGTTACAATATGTGATCATGTAGAGGGAGGACGTCTGCGCCTACTTGGTCTCAGTGAAGACTCAGCAACCTGCTCGTTAGACTGTCTAGAAGAAGTGGCTCGTGCTAGAGGAATAGTCTCAGTAGACTCGTTTGATGAACAACCTAACTTGTTTACTACTTTCTTGACCAGTCTGGTGAGATACTCAAGACCTCTGTCAACAGTGGTCAATCTCTCCTCAATCCATGTCAGTCTAGCATCTTGAGAGATCGAAGTAGTAGCTGGTCCTATTGCTGGTGTTGGTGCTGGTGCAGATGTAGATGGTCCTACAGAAGGCGCCTGCTCCACTGTAGAAAACCTTAGGTTGGGCTGGTGGAGGTACAACTCTAGCTGCTGTGTATAGGGATCCATCAAATAAGACTGTACCCTCGTCCAAATATCTATAGAAAACCCAACCCTGGTCCCTAGTGCGGTAATATCGCATAGTCCTCAGATAGGACTCTCGCACAATCTGATTGGAATGGACACTATCTTCTCGAAGTCTGTCCAAATCTACTCCGCTCTCCATAAATATACGAGTAAAGATAGACCCAAAAGGTAGACCAGCAAATCTCTCCCTAAACTGAGATCTATACCCGTCTTTGAAAATGTGCTCCGCTCGATGTACCATATAAGACATGACCACAAAACAAAAATTCACATCATTGCCTTGCAAGGTGTGATACATCATCTCCATATCAATGCCTCGCAAAATCGATTGCGTATGAACTTTGGGCGTAATAGCCCGAGTCAAAACATTATGTACCATACGCATCTCAGTCCCAAAAGAATTGCTATCCAACTCTCGCTGTCCTCGAACTAATCTGGACTGCTCTTTAACCCATCTAATAGCAGTCGTCATATTTTTGTTGCTCCCCAAAATAATATCTGGATCAGTCAAATGCTCTGGACAGTCCTCTGAATACTCAAAAGTGCCTAAACACTTATATTCAATCTGCTTGATTCCAAACCAGCTCTCCAAACTGGACTCAGAAAACACAAAACTCACTCTATTAACTCTCGAATGGATCACACACTCTCCAAAATCATCCATACTATGCGTCAAATTCGCATAAAATTCCCTAACCAAATTCTCATAAATATTGTAAGGCTGAGACACAAATTCAGCAAATCCAATTCTCCTAAACAAATTTTCTAACTCCAAACCAACCTCATTCAACAAACTATAGCTAAAAAAAGCTTTCAATCAAATTCTCATGAATCAAAATATTCTCAAAATGAGTTTGAGCGATTCTACTTACAAATCGGACGTTGTTGTAGCCCAGGGGAGGTGCCAAACTCGTCCCTGCTTCACCCCTAGTCTTTTTCCAGCTTGTTTGGGTGTCATTTGAAGATTTTTGAAAAGTTCAGATTTTCGAATTTTTGTAAAATCTTGAAAATCTAGTGGATTTTGATTCTATTTGATGCTTGGGTTTTGATGAGGATACTTGTAGGAACGTTTTGCAACAAGTTTGAAGCAAAATGGTTGAGAAATGAAGAAATGGGAGATTTTAGAGGGAAGGCCGAGAGCTTTTGTGCGTGAGGGAAGTGAGGGAAAGAAGGGTTCTGCCCTCGGTTTATAGGGTTTCAGACTCGTTAACGTACGTTATTTTTGAAATTAACGTACGTTAATATTTAACGTGGGTTATTCTGTCTAGAACATACGTTATTCATCATCCTGCATTTTCCAGAATAACGTACGTTATTCTTGTCCTAAACATACGTTATTTTTGATTCTGCAGCAAAATACCATCCGACGCAAGTCGCATCCCTTCCGATCACATTCCGAGGTTCTCATAGACCATTTTAATGTACGATCAAGTCATAAACATGTAAAAAATCAACTGTTTTAACCCAGAATTGAATTCTTTACACTAGAATCAAACTTGACCTATAGTTTGGAAATAATCAAAAAAAAAACAATTAACAACAAATCCAAACTTTTGAATCAAAGTTCATCATTAAAACTTATATTGACCATATCATAACACATCAAGCATATTAACTCAAAAATCATAAAAAAACGTATCAATAACAACGTATCAACATCAAATCACATCAATCAACATTAACTTGACGAATTTAAACATATGATAAAAAATTCATACAAAATCATAAAAACACAAAATCAATGATTTAAACTTCATTCAAATCACACATTCCTAACCTAAACCTTATCGAATCAAAAGTCGCTTTCTCTAAAGGCTTGGTGAATATATCTTCTAATTGGTCACTTGTTTTGATAAATTCTAAGATTATATTCTTCTTTTGAACATGATCTCTTAGAAATTAATGTCTAATTTCAATGTGTTTTGTACGACTGTGCATTATGGAATTTTTACTTAAGTTAATTGCACTTGTGTTGTCACACATTATCAGAATTTTCTCCAATTTAATACCATAATCTTCAAGTTGATATTTTATCCATAAGACTTGTGAGCAAGCACTACCAGCGGCTACATATTCAGATTCAGCCGTGGATATAGCTACACTCGTCTGTTTCTTACTACTCCAAGAAATTAGACACGATCCAATGAAATGACAGGATCCACTGGTGCTTTTTCTGTCTAGTTTGCATCCACAGTGGTCAACATCACTATATGCAACAATATTGAAATCTAAGCAAGAAGGATACTAGAGACCCAATCCAATTGTTCCAATAAGGTACCTAAAGATTCTTTTACATGCAGTTAAATGTGATTCTTTAGCTTTTGATTGAAATCATGCACACATACAAGTTGCAAACATTATATCAGGTTTAGAAATATTTAAATAGAGTAATGAACTGATCATACCTCTATAGAGCTTTTCATTGACCGATTTACCGTTTTCATATTTATCAAGTTTTAATGTAGATGCCATAGGAGTTTGCATTTTCTTGCAGTCTTGAAGTTTGAACTTTTTGAGTAATTCCTTTGTGTATTTAGTCTGGTGAATGAAGATTTCATCTTCCTTTTGCTTTATCTGCAATCCTAGGAAGAATGTGAGCTCTCCCATCATGCTCATCTCAAATTCACCTTTCATTAACAAACAGAATTCCTCACTCATAGAGGGATTAGTTGTACCAAATACAATATCATCCACATAAATTTGACATATAAGCACATCATTTTTCATTCTTTTGATAAAGAGAGTGTTATCAACATGACCCTTTTCATAGCCATGGTGAATTAAGAATGAGCTTAGCCTTTCATACCATGCTCTAGGTGCCTGTTTTAATCCGTATAACGCCTTCTTCAGCTTGTATACATGATTTGGATATTCTGAATCTTCAAAGCCTGGTGGTTGCTTTACGTAAAATTCTTCTTGGATAACTCCATTCAAGAATGCACTCTTAACGTCCATTTGATACAGCGTGATTCTTTTGTGAGCTGCATAAGCACATAACAACCGAATTTCTTCCAATCTTGCTATTGGTGCAAAAGTCTCCTCATAATCTAATCTTTCTTCTTGGTTGTATCCTTGTGCAACCAATCAGGATTTGTTTTTCACAGGATTTTCATGTTCATCATGCTTGATCTTATGAACCCATTTAACTCCAATTATAGCCTTGTCTTTAGGTGGAAGAACTAATTCCCATACATTACATCTTTTGAATTGATTAAGTTCCTCTTGCATGGCAATACACCATTTTTCATCCTCTAAGGCTTCTCGTATATTTTTGGGTTCTATGAGAGATTCAAACGCAAAGTTTCCTTGATACTCAAGTACTCCCCTTCTTGTTCTTATTCAGTCTTCTATTTTTCCAATGACTTGATCAATTGGATGTTGTTTGAAGTTACCCCAATCCTTCTCAAGTTGAACAAGTGCTTCTTCTTTAGCCTCATTTTGAACAACTTCCTCAATTTGAGTTGTTTCTACAGCACGTTGTTCTTCTTTCTTTAAAGTCTCTTCTACGTCATAATCATTTATAAATATTACTCTTCTAGGGGGTGATATCAAGTCATCAAATTTTACATGTATTGACTCCTCTACGACATTGGTTTTAGCATTGAATACTCTGTAAGCATTGTTATGGTTAGAGTATCCTAAGAATATTCCAACATCAGATTTTGATTCAAATTTACCTAAATTATCTTTTCCATTATTTAGAATATACACTTTACAACCGAATGGATGAAAATAGGATATGTTAGGTTTCTTTCCTTTACACATTTCATAGGGAGTCATCATTTGATTCCTTTGAAGATGTACTCGATTGATGGTGTAGCATGCTGTGTTCATCGCTTCGGCCATAAGTACTTTGGAAGACTGTACTTATTTAGCATTGTTCGCGTCATTTCCTCCAACGTACTATTCTTCCTTTCTACATCACCATTTTGTTGAGGTGTTCTTGGCACCGAAAAGTTATGCTCGACTCCGCATTTTTCACACCAATCTTCGAAAGGTTTGGATTCAAACTCTCCCCCATGATCCGTTCTTATCGTAATTATTGTTAAACTCTTTTCTTTTTGAACGAGCCCACGCCACTTAGCGAATTCGTGAAAGGTTTCACTTTTAGTTATGAGAAAGTAAACCCATGTGAATCTTGAGAAATCATCCACAATTACAAGGATATATAACTTTCCGCCTAAACTTTCCAATCAAGTCCATATGTACCAGTTCAAGAACTCTGGAAGTACATATTTCTTTGTTGGCTTTAAACGAACCTCTAGTATGTTTGGTTTTTATGCAAGGTTCACACAAGTGTTCTTTAGCATATTTTAGTTTAGGAAGACCTTTAACAATGTCATTCTTAGATAATTTAGATAGCAAGGGCATAGGCGCATGTCCTAATCTTCTATGCCATAAATTTGCATTCTCATCAATTGAAACTAAATATTTTTCATTAAAAGACAATTCATCATTCAAATTAACAACATACACATTTCCTTTTCTAATTCCTATGAAAGCAACTTTATTATTCTTAGTAACAGTACAATGTGTAGATTCAAATCTAACTTCAAAGTCTAAATCACACAATTGAGACACGCTAAGTAAATTATGCTTTAAACCATTAACTAATAAAACATTATCAATGGTTGGCAAAGGTTCCTTACCCACTTTACCAATACCAATGATCTTACCTCATTTGTTGTCTCCAATTGTTACGTGTCTGTCTTCTTTTCGTTCGATTGTAGCAAACAAGCTTTCGTCTCCACTCATGTGCCGAGAGCATCCACTATCAATGTACCACATGCTCGAGATGCTTCTCGTCTTTTCATGTTCCTGCAAAAAGAAATCAATTTTTGATTGGTACCCACGCTAGTTTGGGTCCTTTGTCGTTAGCCATAAATATTCTGTTGTCGACTTTAGTTCCTTTAGGAACCCACATCTTTACAACCTTTATGAATTTTCTACGTGTATAACAAGAACGAGCATTATGTCCTAATTTTAAACATCGTTCACATCTAGGCACTTTAAAATCAATCTTTTTTTACGAAAATCAAGCGTGATTTTCATATGTACAACATTTTCAAACTCTTCACATCCTAGACCACATCTAGTCAAATTATATCGTTGTAAGTTTAGCATTTTCTCAAATTTATCATTTCCATCAGTATACTTTTTCATGATATTATGCAATTCTATCTTAGCCTGTTCTAATTGCATTTTAAGTTTATCATATTCAGCAATACAATGAGAATGATCATTCGAATTATTCACAGAAGCATGCAATTCATCATTTCTACTCTCTAGCAACTTAACTTTCTTTTTAAGAAACTTATTTTCCTTAATTGGATTCGAATAATCAGTATGTAAAGATTCAAATGCATTAAACAATTCATCATCATCAGATAAGTTACTTACCTCATTTTCGTCATTGCTTGAGTATGATTCGAATGCCATGAGAGCAAGGTTGTTTTCCTCTTGTCTTTCATCATCTTCCTCATCACTCCACGTAGCAACATAAGCTTCCTTAGCCTTTCCTTTGTTGCGTTCATGTGGTAGCTTTGAAGAAGGTAACCTACAATCTTTTTTATGATGACCAGTCCTTCCACAGTTGTAGCAAGTGTCATCTTTTTTGTTGTAGGTTGAGGTAGGATTTCGTTTGAGGTTCCCTTTAGGCTCCTTCTTTAGTTTTCTCCTTCTCTTGTCAAGAAGAGTTTTACACCTTCGCATATTTTTGGCGTAAAGGGCGACTTCCTCTAGATCCACATGTTCTTCCTCGCTATCCTCTTGAGATGCTTTAAGAGCGATTCCTCTCTCTTTTTCTTTTAGTTTGTTCTTAACTTCCTTGGACTTAAGAACAATTTCATAGTTTAATAAAAAACCAACTAGAGCACTAAACTCTAACCTGTTTAGGTCCTTTGATTCCATGATTGCTGTGACGGTTGCATCCCATTCTCTTGGAAGAGAGCGAAGAATTTTCTTAACCCGACGCTTTCCTGAATAGGCTTACCAAAAGAATCTAAACCATTAGTAATTTCAGCAAATCTATCTAATATTACCGTAATGGTTTCATCGTCCTTCATGGTAAAGAGCTCGTAGTTATGTAGGAGCATGTTGATCTTTGTTTCCTTTACTTGAGTGGTTCCTTCATGAGTTACCTCCAGTATTTTCCATATTTCTTTCGTACTTTTGCAGGAAGCTACTCTATTGAGATCTTCTGGATTCAAAGCATAATATAAGCTTTAGAGTTAGTTTGCTCACCTCGCCAGTTGTCGTCGGTGTATTCGCTTTCTCTCTTAATTTCTCCAAGATTTGTTCTTGGAACATTAGGACCAATAGCTATAATTTTCCAGATCTCAATATCTTGTGACTTAATATAAATCATCATTCTTTTCTTCCACATCATATAATTAGAACCATCAAAGAAAGGAGGTCTATTAGTTGCGTACCCGTAATTGTCGCTTCCACCGATGTTCAATGCCATTTGTTGATCGATTCCTCTTAGGATGTTAATCCTTCACAAGAGTAACCGCTCTGATACCAATTGTAGGAAATATGAGAAGGGGGTTGAATCGTATTTCCCTCTTTTTTGAATTTTCGTGCGGAATTTTGGATTTAACGATTGGTGTTTGGAAGAAACAAAGAGACAACTAACAAAGCGATTTAGAGTGGTTCGGAACTAAACTTTCCTACTCCACTACCTCAGTACCTCTACTAAGGATTTTCAATAATTTCACTAATATTCACTTTCGAGCTAAGTGAGAACTCTTTACAACAATCTTTCCACAAAAGATTTACAACACAAACTCACAATTCTGTAACTTCTAAATTCCAAAGAACTTTCTAACACTAAGAAATCAGCTTCTACAAAGCTTACAAGAATAACTCAACAATTTGCACAAATGCAAGCAAAATATCACAAGAATGGAAAACTAGGATTGGTGGAATGTTTCTGGGATTGTGTTGTTAATTTCCTCTGAGTTTTCCATCTATTTATAGCCTCCAAGAGCGTATAAAGCCGTTGTGGAATTAAAAAGTCTTACTTTTGGAAAAGTTGCCCGAAAGGTTAACATGCGTTATTTCCTGAATTAACGTACGTTAATCTTAGTAACGTATGTTTCCTCCGATTTAACCTACGTTATTCTTCACCTGGGCATTCTATGAATAACGTGTGTTACCTTCAATATTAACGTACGTTAATTTCTCCAGATTCCAACTTTTCTCCTGCAAAATCAATCTTTATCATTTTAAAATGTTTCCCATTATCAAAATTAAGTCCGAGACTCTATGTTAATCACCCTTGATCCAACAGTCTACAGAATTCGAATATCAATCCATCGCAATGATCAAATTGCTGACTTACTTACAAAACCACTCTCAAAACTCAAGTTCCACGGTCACCCGACCAAGTTAACTCTTCGCTCCGCTGCCGTCAACTTGAAGGGGAGTGATAAGGATTCCATTACTAGCTGACCTCTATTCTGATACAAACTCTATTGCAACTCTACTACTATATTTACGTATTCAACTTTACCTTGAATTACCAACACCTTTTGTATTTATATATACTTCAGTAATAAATCATAATGGTGTGCGATGCCATACATTCTTTAGGCAGAACTATTGTTCGGATTGATTTGCTTATGCTGTAAGTTATATCAGAGTGATATGCCTGATCATTGAGAAATTGTCTATTTTGATAATTATAGATTTTCACGATTTTATTTTGGAAATGAAGCATAAGTTATTTGAAATGGGAAAATGTTTATATTAACAAATCGTAATTTTTGACTTTTTAACAATATAAGAGAATGACACGATAGCTTAACTTTTAATTTGATATTTCAAAACTTCTAATAAATTTGAGCCACCCGTTAGTTCTACAATTCGGTGGATAAAATTTTTATTTCATTGGTAAAAAAAAATTCTGCTGATTTGATCTTCCGAAAAGTCAACTTTGGCTTCATGGTTAAATAAGTGGCACGTTCTGGCCATTTTTCAAATTATGATAACACAATTTAATTTTTAATAACACGATTTGTTAACATTATGATACAACATAAATTTAATTTTTATAATATTTATATTATAAATAATAATATTTAATAAAAACGACACAATTACAACTCATCTCATTAAAATTATTAGTCCTATTTTCTCCTGAACAAAAATTGTCTGCCTAATAAATTTTTTTACGATAATAATATATTTGGCCAAACTGGATTTGTTTAGAATACATAAATTATAAATTCATTTTTTTAAAAAAATATATCTAAAATTTCCCAATTAATTAATTAGTGTAGCATATAGATTTGAGCAATGGGTGTTAAAGAAGGCTAACAATCAAGGTAATCAAATTCCGTGCAAAAAATAGAGAAAATTGTAACGCCCCAAAAATTAGTCCATTTAAATTTAAAATAATAATTATGAATCAGAATGAAATATGTGTGTGCGCGTTGTTTGATTTCTCGCATATGCCGAGAAAGTTGTGTAAGCGGGGTGGAAACCAAAGTGATGAATACCCATATCTTTGAATGAAAATGTAAATGATGAAATAATGTATAATTGGTTGAGAGTGAAAGGTTTTAAAGTTAATTGAATGACTTGAAAGTTATGTGATGCATTCTAGTTGTGCATCGTTGGTAAATGAGTGGAATGACACTAAAATGAGACGATGAATTAAGTGTGTTATGGTATTACGTTTGGGTGTTGAATAGGGTTTAATTCAATGTTAATTGATGTAAATCAAGTTGATATAATGTTTATTTTAAGTTATAAGCATGTATGTATAAGTATATAGGTGTCGGGAGATCGAAGGAAGTCAAAAATGTTGGAAAAGGCTGTCTGGAGGGAATTAACGTATGTTACTCCATGAGTAAACATACGTTATTCATACTGAAACTCCAAAAACCTGCATTTTGTTGGCATACGTTAATTTCAAAATATACATACGTTATCGAGGGTCTGAACATGTCTTTAAGTAGGTCGAACACAACTCATTTCGGGACAAAACCTCCCCAAACACTCCCAAACACTCTCTCAACATCCAAACCACATTCCTAAGCCCTTCCAAACATCAAACCTACTAGAAAACATCATCCTGCCAAAAGATTAACAGCGATTCTACCCTCTGATCGATCCCTCTTCATTCTAGGGCAAAGGCAAAACGGGAAGAGGTAAGAATCCTTGATTCAAGGCTGAAATGTGGATGAAATTAGCTGCATTTGGTAGGGTTTTAATGGGTTTTGATTCTAGTTTATGATTTTATAAGTGTTTAACCCTAAAACATAACATATGGTGAGATTTAAGAGATTAGGGTTTTAGGGGATTTTGGGAATTTCAGGAAAATGGTAAGAAAATGTTGAAATACGATACATTGTTTGTCAAACTATAGTAAATGTGATTGAATGTGTGTAGGAAACAATAACCGAAACCCGAATCGGAGATTTTGGGCCGAATCGAGTCGCGGAAACGCGGGGTAAGTACTTTTATGCCACTTACTTGTTATGTTTGAAAATATGAATGGTTAATTCTTGTATGAACGATGTTCTTAATGAACGATGTTGTGTGAGCAAAATGTTTACTAATAAAAGTGGTTTTGCTTGTATGGTTGTTTGGTGATGATTGTTAATGGTTGTATGGTATGTTATTGTGAGATGGGTTCTTAGGAACCAAATATGTGGATATTGATGGTTTGCTTGTAAT
Source organism: Breynia disticha f. nivosa (assembly GCA_948193385.1). Taxonomy (NCBI): domain Eukaryota; kingdom Viridiplantae; phylum Streptophyta; class Magnoliopsida; order Malpighiales; family Phyllanthaceae; genus Breynia; species Breynia disticha. The sequence goes on from CANYCX010545775.1 coordinate 17,031, forward strand.
GTGTTATATTTTTATGATGGATATGATGAATGGTGATGTGTGAATGATGATTATAGTGTTAGGAAATGGTTATTTGTGTTAACCCTTGTTTGTGAGAATATTATGGCAAGATGGTAAATGTAACTTGGCATGTTGGAACTTGCATTGTGAAATGTGATAATGGCATAGCATTGTGACATATGCATGAGCATTTTATGTATGACTGGGGCCTCGTGGCCAATTATGCACGAATACAGTGGACTCTCCTTAAACAAAAACAGGGACCTCGTGGCCAAATATGCGTGAATGAGAGTGGACTCTCTCTTATATGATATGGGACCTTGTGGTCAAAGCACAAATTAAAAAAGGGGCCTCGTGGCCAATATGCGCAAAAGAGAATGGACTTTCTCTTGAGATGTGAAGACTCCAGAGCATGGCATTGTATGTAGCATTTTTGCATTAGCATACATATGCACTCATGATACATTCTTGGATTGGTGTGTTTGATTTGATGCTAGTAGGATAATGATTATGTCGTGCATTATGATATGCAAATAATGATCGATGGTTATGATTGTGGCTTAATCTTACATGAGTATGTTGATTTCTTGTTGGATGATTAAGTATGAGGATGATGATAAATGCTATATGTAAGATGTTAATCACTCTATTAAAGATGTGATAATGGTTTGTTTTGCATGGTATGTTGTTGGAATTATGGTATGAGTTGTGGAATGGTATTCTTGATGTATGATTGAAGAATATGGACTCGTATATGTGCAATGAATGGTTTGTACTTTGAATTAGAAATGAATGTTACGGTATGAATTATATGAATGGATATGATCTTGCATGGTTATATGTAAATTGTACAAGTTGTAGGTTCTATTGGATTAGTGTTATGTTGGTGGATTGATGGATGATTATAATTATGATTTGGATGACTTGAATGTAATTGATTAAATGGTGTTGATGCATAGAATATAATGTAAATGGTAAGATATCAAATGGGGCTACGTTTCATAGTTGGTTATGAAGGTTGATTGCCTGTGATTGAATTGTTTATGAAAAAGGAAAGGAGGAATGTATGTTGAGTTATGTATAATTGTGTTGGGAATGAGTTGATTGATTTAAGAATGTAGGTGTGGCCTAAAGATGAATAAAATGAATGATTAGGAAGTTGATAAGATTAGTTGAAATGCTTTAAGATGGCATGAATTTGTGTAAGGCTCGGATTGATTCGAAAATGGGCAGAATGCCCCTAGAGCAAAATAACGTATGTTACTTTGCAAGGTAACATACGTTATTTATGAATTAACATATGCTAAAGGATAGGTTGGCATACGTTAATCTGGGTAGAAATTCTGGAAAATGACTGATGAATAACGTACGTTAGTGGCTAGGTAAACGTACGTTAATTGGACCCAAAAACTTTATTTCGGCCTGAATAACATCCTAATGCATACCTCAAGTATCCTAATGACCTAGGATGAATTACTTAGTGAATTAACACATGAAATGGAAGAATAAAACACATGTATGATTTGTTGTGGTATAGCTTTAGGGCGCCATTAGGGAGGATAGGCCGGGATGGCCGAGGACTCCCCTGCACCCCAGCATGTACTGACGCTGAGGGAAAACCTTACTAAGTATTATAAATACTCACATGTGTTTTGCTGAATTTTGTGCAGAGTGACAGGTACAGGGACGGAACGACGTGATCGGCGAGGCTAGCGGTGCGATACTGAAGGTCGGGCTCCCAGTTGATTAAGTGTTGTGAATGTTTGTGCATGTTGTGTATCTATAAATACGTTAGTATAGATGGGATTTTATTAAGTTGTCATATTAAATGATTTTCCACAGCTTCCGCATTTCTAAACTATATTTGATATATGTTTTGTATTGTTGGATCAAGGGTGATCAACATAGAGTCTTAGACTTAGTTTTGATAATAGAAAATGTTTTAAAATGATAAAGATTGATTTTGCAGGATAAAAGTTGAAATCTGGGAAAATTAACGTGGGTTGATATTGGAGATAACGCACGTTATTCTTGGGATTTCCAAGTGAAGAATAACGTACGTTAAATTAAGGATAACATACGTTAATCGGATTAACGTACGTTATTTATGAAAATGACGCACGTTAACCTTTCGGGCAGCTTTTGCAAAAGTAAGGCTTTTAAATTCGTATTCGATTCCAACGGTCATGTACGCTCTTGGAGGCTATAAATAGGTGGAAAACTCAGAGGAAAACCACACACAACATCAGAAACATTCCAGCAATCTTTGTTTTCCATTCTTGTCATATTTTGGTTAATTCTTGAGCTATTCTTGTAAAGCTTTGTATAAGCTGATTTTGAGTGTTAGTAAGTTCTCTGGAACTTAGAGTTTACAGAATTAAGAGTGTGTGTTGTAAATCTTTCGTGGAAAGATTGTTGTAAAGAGTTCTCACTTAGCTCGAAAGTAAAATTAGTGAAATTGTTGAAAATCCCTAGTAGAGGTACTGAGGTAGTGGAGTAGGAAAGTTTAGTTTCGAACCACTCTAAATCGCTGTGTTATTTGTCTCTTCACTTTCTTTCAAACACCTTCGTTAAAAGTCGAAAAAGAGGGAAATACAATTCAACCCCCCTTCTTATATTTCCTACAATTGGTATCAGAGTGGTTACTCTTGTTGAAGGCTTAACATCCTAAGAGAAATTGATCAGCAATGGCATTGAACATCGGTGGAAGCAAAAATTACGGGTACGCTACTAATAGACCTCCTTTCTTTGATGGTTCTAATTATATGATGTGGAAGAAAAGAATGATGATTTTCATTAAGTCACAAGATATAGAGATTTGGAAAGTCATAGCAATTGGTCCTAACGTTCCAAGAACATCTCTCGGAGAAATCAAAAGAGAAAGTGAGTACACCGACGACGATTGGCGAGGTGAGCAAACTAACTCTAAAGCTATACAATTACTGTATTGTGTTTTAAATCCAGAGGATCTCAATAGGGTGGCATCATGCGAAAGCGCCAAAGAAATATGGAAAATATTGGAGGTAGAAATATGGAAAATATTGGAGGTGACTCACAAAGGAACTACCCAAGTTAAGGAGACAAAGATCAATATGCTCTTACATGACTACTAGCTTTTTACCATGAAGGACGGCGAAACCATCACGGTAATGTTGGATAGATTTGCTGATATTACTAACGGTTTAGCTTCTTTTGGTAAGCCTATCCAGGAAAGCGATAGAGTCAAAAGATACTTCGCTCTTTTCCTAGAGAATGGGATGCTACGGTGACTGCTATCATGGAATCAAAGGATCTAAATAGGTTAGAGTTCAGTGCTCTAGTAGGTTCTTTGTTAAACTATGAAATTGTTCTTAAGTCCAGGGAAGTTAAGAACAAACCAAAAGAAAAAGAGAGAGGAATCGCTCTTAAAGCAACTCAAGAGGAAAGCGAAGAAGAGCTTGTTGATTTTGAGGAAGATGAGGAACTAGCACTTTACTCCAAAAATATGCGAAGGTATAAAAATCTTCTTGACAGGAGAAAGAGAGAACTAAGGAAGGAGCCAAAAGGAAATTTCAAATGAAATCCTTCATCAAACTACAACAAAAAGGATGACACGTGCTTTAATTACGAAAAAATTGGTCATCATCAAAAAGATTGTAGGCTGTCATCTTCAAAGCAACCACATGAACGCAATAAAAGAAAGGCTAAAGAAGCTTATGTTGCCACATGGAGTGATGAGGAAGATGATGAAAGGCTATAAGAAAACAATCTTGCTCTTGTGGCACTTGAATCGTATTCTAGCGATGAGGATAATGAGGTAAGTAACTTATCTGATGATGATGAATTACTTAGTGCGTTTGAATCTTTACATGTCGATTATTCTAATGCAATTAAAGAAAATAAGTTGCTTAGAAAGAAAGTTAAGTCATTAGAAAGTAGAAATGAAGAACTGCATGCTTCTACAAAAAATTCGAATGATCATTCTCATTGTGTTATTGAATATGATAAACTGAAAGTGAAATTAGAAAATGCTAAGTTAGAATTGCATAATATTGTAAAGAAATATACTGATGGAAATGATAAATTTGAAAGAATGTTGAACTTGCAAAGATATACTCTGACTAGATGTGGTTTAGGGTGTGAAGAATTTGAAAATATTAAACCTATGAAAAGTACACGTGAATATGGAAAAAAGAAGATTGATCTTAAAGTTCCTAGATGTGAACGATGTTTGAAAATTGGTCATAATATTCGCTCTTATTTTGCTCAAAGAAAAGTCATAAAGGTTGTAAATATGTGGGTTCCTAAAGGAACTAAAGTCGATAACAGGGTATTTATGGCTAACGATAAAGGACCCAAACTAGCAGGGGTACCAATTAAACATTGATTTCTTTTTGCAGGATCATGAAAAGACGAGAAGCATCTCGAGCATGTGGTATATTGATAGTGGATGCTCTTGGTACATGAGTGGAGATGAAAGCTTGTTCACCACAATTGAACGAAAAGAGGACGGACATGTAATCTTCGGAGACAACAAACGAGGTAAGATCATTGGTATTGGTAAAGTGGTAAGAAACCTTTGCCAACCATTGATAATGTCTTATTAGTTAATGGTTTAAACCCTAATTTACTAAGTGTGTCTCAATTGTGTGATTTAGATTTTTGAAGTTAAATTTGAATCCACTCATTGTACCGTCACTAAGAACAACAAAATTGCTTTCATAGGAATTAGAAGAGGAAAAGTATATGTTGTTGATTTGTATGATGAATCGTCCTTTAATGAAAAATTCTTAGTTTCAATTGACGAGAATGCAAATTTATGGCATAGAAGATTAGGACATGCACCTCTTCCTTTGCTTTCAAAATTGTCTAAAATGAGGTAGTTAAAGGTCTTCCTAAACTTAGGTATATTAAAGATCACTTGTGTGAACCATGTATAAAAGCCAAACATACTAGAGGTTTATTTAAACCCAAGAAAGAAATATGTACTTCCAGAGTTCTTGAACTAGTACATATGGACTTGATCAGACCCTCTAGACATGTAAGTTTAGTTGGAAAGTTATATACCCTGGTAGTTGTGGATGACTTTTCAAGATTCACATGAGTTTACTTTCTCGCAACCAAGAGTGAAACCTTTCACGAATTTGTTAAATGGTGTAGACTTGTTCAAAACAAAAAGAGTTTAGCAATAATTGCAATAAGAACAGATCATGAGGGAGAGTTTGAATCCAAACCATTCGAAGATTGGTGTGGAAAATACGGAATTGAGCACAACTTCTCAACTCCAAGAACACCTCTACAAAATGGTGTTGTAGAAAGAAAGAATCGTACGTTGGAGGAAATGACGCGAACAATGTTAAACGAATACAATCTTCCAAAGTACTTCTGGGCTGAAGCAATGAACACAACATGTTACACCATCAATCGTGTGCATCTTCGAAGGAATCAAATGATGAATCCCTATGAAATGTGGAAAGGAAAGAAACCTAATATATCTTATTTTCATCCATTTGGTTGTAAGGTGTATATCCTAAATAATGGAAAAGATAATTTAGGTAAATTTGACTCAAAATCTGATGTTGGAATTTTCTTAGGATACTCTTCCCATAGCAAAGCTTACAGAGTATTCAATGCTAGAACCAATATTGTAGAAGAGTCAATACATGTTAAATTTGATGACTTGATATCACCCCCTAGAAGAAGCACCTGTTCAACTTAAGAAGGATTGGGCTAACATCAAATAACATCCAATAAATCAAGTCATAGGTAAAATAGAAGACGGAGTAGGAACAAGAAGAGGAGTACTTGATTATCAAGGAAACTTTGCGTTCGTATCTGTTGTAGAACCCAAAAACATTCGAGAAGCCTTAGAGGATGAGAAATGGTGTATTGCCATGCAAGAGGAACTTAATCAGTTCAAAAGATGTAGTGTTTGGGAATTGGTTCCTCCACCCAAAGACAAGGCTATAATCGGAGTCAAATGGGTTCATAAGATGAAACACGATGAACATGGAAATCCGGTGAAAAAAAAATCTCGATTGGTTGCTCAAGGTTATAACCAAGAAGAAGGATTGGATTATAAAGAGACATTTGCACCAGTAGCAAGATTGGAAGCAATTCGATTGTTATATGCTTATACTGCTCATAAAAGAATCACACTATATCAAATGGACGTTAAGAGTGCATTCTTGAATGGAGTTATCCAAGAAGAAGTTTACGTAAAGCAACTACCAGGCTTTGAGGATTCAGAATATCCAAATCATGTATACAAGCTGAAGAAGGCATTATACGGATTGAAACAGGCACCTAGAGCTTGGTATGAAAGGTTAAGTTCATTCCTAATTCACCATGGCTATGAAAGGGGTCATGTTGATAACATTCTTTTTACCAAAAGAATGAAAAATGATGTACTTATCTGTCAAATTTATGTAGATGATATTGTATTTGGTACAACTAATCCCTCTATGAGTGAGGAATTCTGTTTGCTGATGAAAGGTGAATTTGACATGAGCATGATGAGAGAGCTCACATTCTTTCTAGGACTGCAAATAAAGCAAAAGAAAGATGGAATTTTCATTCACCAGACTAAATACACAAAGGAGTTACTTAAGAAGTTCAAACTTCAAGACTGCAAGGAAATGCAAACTCCTGTGGCATCTACATTGAAACTTGATAGAGATGAAAGTGGTAAATCGGTCGATGAAAAGCTCTATAGAGGTATGATCGGCTCATTACTCTATTTAACTGCTTCTAGACCTGATATCATGTTTGCAACTTGTATGTGTGCAAGATTTCAATCAAATCCTAAAGAATCACACCTAACTGCATGTAAAAGAATCTTTAGGTATCTTATTGGAACAATTGGATTAGGTCTCTGGTATCCTTCTTGCTTGGATTTCAATCTTGTTGCATATAGCGATGCTGACCATTGTGGATGCAAACTCGACAGAAAAAGCACCAGTGGATCATGTCTAATTTTCTGGAGTAGCAAGAATCAGACAAGTGTAGCTATATCCACGGCTGAATCAGAATATGTAGCCGCTGGTAGTGCGTGTTCACAAGTTCTGTGGATAAAATACCAACTTAAAGATTATGGTATTAAACTTGAGAGAATTCCAATAATGTGTGATAATACGAGTGCAATCAATGTTTATCATTTCAAAACATTTTCTATTATCAAAACTAGACCCTTGAGCATCGACTTTTTCATTATAACATTCAACTTGTGATAGCTGACGTGTCCCAAACGTTCATGCCACAAATCATTTGTCTTACTCTTTCGAGTTTTATCTATGTATGCCTCTTGTGCAGACATGACGTAGACTGACTCCATCTTCTTTCCTTCCAGTACTGGCGGACTAAAAGGTATAAAGCTTTCATAAATCTTCACACCATTTGGTCCAAACACCATATAGTTTCCTGAAGCTGTTAGCCGAGATACAGACAGTAGATTCTTCTTCATCTCTGGTACGTGGTAGACATCTTGAAGTTGAACCAATTGTGAACTGTGTCAAGGAACTATCACTGTTTTTCTAATATGTGTGATCGGCAACTCTGAATTATTGACAGTAAGCACAACTCGATCACCTTTGTATTCTGACATGCTCGATAATTTTTCTTTGTCTCTCATCATATGGTTTGAGCATCTAGAATTCACAATCCAGTTACTCTCGTAGTCAATGGATTTCTTGCTTACGGCAGAAAGTGCGAGCTCCTCCTTGGATTTTTCCACTACAAAAGACGCTTGAAGATCCTATTCTTCTTCACTTTCAGTTGAAGGCTTCCTAACGGTAGCGATATTTTCTTCTTTCTTTCTATGCCAGTAATCACGAGCAAAGTGACTATTCTTACCACAAATGAAACACCCTTCGCTAAGTCCTGTACGACAATTCCCACAACTGCTTGGTGCTCCCCTGATTGGTAGCTCCTTTGCTGGCCATGTGACTTTTCATTCACATTGTATTTACTTTTATTTCTGAAGAATTTCTTATCTCCTCCTTTCTTTTTATTACTAAATAATTCTTCTTCACTATTCTCCTTAATAGAAACTTGTGTCATTTGCTTTAAAAGAGCTTCTTGGCTAGCTAGGATATTTTCTAATTCATTTAATGATGGTTGAACAGGCCAACCTTGTATAGCGGTAATAAAACTTTTATATTCTTGTTTTATACCGTTGCAAATAATCCTTCTCATCCTAGCTTCACCAATTTTAGATTCAGGATCGAGTTGCTCTATCTCTCGACACAAATTTCTAATTTTCTGAAAATAAGCGTTGATGGAGAGCGTACCTTGGGTTGCATTCATTAACTCTCCTTCAAGAAGTTGAAGGCGAGTGTCATTTTTCTTCAAAAATAGAGTCGCCAAAGCATCCCATGCTTCCTTGGGTGTCTCTATATCTTCAATTCTTGAAAGTAAATTTTTGTCAATCGTAGTTTGAATCACGTACGGAGCCTTTCCCTCCTTAATGTTCCATTTCTTAATGGCTTGGGCACTTTCTTTTGGTGGTGAGGTGTCATCTCCATCCACCACGTCCCACAAATCCTAGCCTCTAAGGTAGGACTTTATATATGTTCGCCAGTCGCGATAGTTGTACTCGTTGAGCTTCTCATTGCTTCCTGGAGTACTCATTTAATTTGCCATCGTAACTACGCTTGGTCCCAGACAACAAGCTACACAGTCCATGACTGTATTTTACTCAACTCTCTGATCCCGGATTGGCTACTTTTTTTTCGACAGCACCACAACTACTATACGCGAACCTCAACGCAGTCTCGGACCGTCTCGCTCTGATACCGCTTTGTTGAATAAAAAGTGGAAGGTTTGACACTAAAAACTTATTGTAAATTTACTTTACTAAAAAGCACCTCACAAATACAATTTTTTGCTCACTCAAAAGACACACACTTTCTATACTATTTCACTCTCTCTACTCTCTTTCTCCTGCTCTCCTATTTCGGCACACATTCACTCCATGTATTCTAACATATTTATAGCCACCTATTGCCGACCTTCATATGTAGGTTGTGCCTTCTAAAGATTTCTACACTTTTCTACTCTTATCTTTGCTTCATTCTAGATATTTGTAGATCAAAGATACTTGTAGACAAAGAGAGTCGGTGATTCAAGACACAACTTACATAAATGATTAAGATTTGTCCAAATGCTAATGATGTGTCATTATCTTCAATTGGACTTCTTCTGCTTCACCAAAAGTGAAAAAAGATGCAACTGGTTCATTCATAGAGTTAATGTTTGAATAAAACAGATGAAATAGCTGGGTTAGATTCATGAGATAAGTAACTTCACCCTTCAATCTTCATCGTTTGTTAAGAATAAATTTTCTCACATTACATAAGTTTAATAAAAATCACCCAGTCATGAATAAATAATGAGCTTCTTCCCTATGATATCTAAGGAATGTCCAGTCTTAAGTTCCTGAAGATCTACAAGATTCATAACTAAGAGTATAAAACTGTTGAGTATTTCATCTTTTCATTCATAATTATTTTTGGATTCGTAACTAAAGTTTATCGACGTGAGCTACTCTAAGAATCTGATGAAGACACCAAATTTCTCAGACTCTAAATCTTCAAACACAAGAATCTGATCTTTATGATTTTGTTTTTAACATGTAATACATTCAAATGCAAGTAGAAAATTAACTAGTATTCAACTAAGTTCAAAGATAAACCCACGTGCATACAAACTACAACAATGAAAACATTAGAATGTTATCCCGAAAAACTATAATGGAACACACAAAACTAATCTATTAGCAAACTTATAGTGTCTGAATAGTGACTTGATGCATCTATTGGCAATATTTCTGGATCAGTATTAAGTCCAACGTCATTTGTCGGCGTTTCTTGGGGAGCAACAAATGGCTTTGGAGGCATTTTAAGATGCTCAATTTCTCCCTCGAGCATCTCAATAACTTTACTCATAGAAGGGCGGTTCGCGGGATTTAGTTGGATACACCATAAAGCTACGATGATCATCTTTTTCACCATGTTGCTTTCTTCTTTTGTTTCATCCCCCAAATTAATTTCTTTTCCTTCATTAAATTGGTCATAAATCCAAGACGGAAAATAAATTCGACTTGAATGCTCTGTGAATGCATTTATATTCTTTCTCCTTCCAACCATTTCCATAAGTAGCATTCCAAAACTATAAACATCCGCTTTGTAAGAAATGCCTCCTATATTTTTGTAGAAGAACTCTGGAGCAATATAACCCATTGTACCTCTAGCTGCTGTAAGAGAAACAATACTACGATCTGTGGAATGCAACTTTGCCAATCCAAAATCTGAAATTTT
>CANYCX010546084.1:0-18461 GCA_948193385.1 Breynia disticha f. nivosa
ACCCATTTCGAAACAACATAACTGTGCCACAATTTGCAACATCATCAAACAAGCATACAAGCGAAATCACATTCGTTAGTAAGCTTCTTGCACATATAACATACAATTACATGCTTATCAAACCTCAATTTATTTCCATTCATCATCAAGAACATCATACGAATCAAAAACAACCAATAACAAGCATAACATATCAAGTAAGTGGATAATAAGCACTTACCTCGGGCTCCGAGGTTCGATCCGTTGCCCAATTCCCGAGTCGAGTTCCGAATATTATTCCCTACACAAGTAAAATCATACTTTCAATCATTTAACACACAATGTACATCATTTCAGCCCCCTAAACAGATTTTTACTCAAAATCCCTAAAGTTCCCTAAAACCCTAATCTCTTAAATCTCACAAAAACAGATGTTTTAGGGTCAATGACTTATAGAATCTTGTTCTATATTCAAAACCTAACAAAAACCTACACAATGTACCTAAAATACAACACATTTCAGTTCGAGATTAGCATTTTACCTTGATTCCAGTTCTTTTTAACCTAGAGAAAGGAAGGCTCGATTCGGGGCTGGAAATGTGTTTAATCTGATGTAAATGTGTTGTTCTAAGGTAGGTTTTGTGTTTAGAATGGTTAGAAATAATTGGGAGAAGGTTGGGAGAGTGTTTTGGTAGGTGGAGGTGAGTTATAAGGAGGATAGAAAATGTCTCGGCCTTTTAATGAGATGCAGAGGCCCATTAATGTATGTTAACTTTCCCCTCTTGGCATACATTAATTCTGCCCAGAAATCTTTCCTGGCAGGTTGAATAACGTATGCCAACATCCAAAATTGGCATACGTTATTTTCATTAACGTATGTTAACTCACAAAGTTGGCATACGCTATTTTGTTGCAGACTGCTAAACTTAGCATTTTTCGACTTTTTTCGATTCCGAACACGTATAACTCTATACCAACATTCTTCCAACATATCCCAAACATAATATAACAGACCAACATTTTTTTAGGGGCGTTACAGTGGCGAAGCCAAATTTTTTTATAGTGGGTGAACTGACACGGTAGCGCTTCGTACTTTTGATGAGGTCGTAAGGTCTCGTGGACAATTGAAACCAATGAATTTTTCTAACAAACATATCTTTTCTCCACAGCAAATTCAATTGTTATTGTAGAGTGCATTTCTAATAGAGAAGAACAAGTCGGTGTCATAGTTCCTTTGTCCCTTAATAACTGAGAAATGAAAGGAGATGTCTGAGACTGTCTTCCTTAAGTTTTTTTTTTTTTTGATTGAAAAATTTTAAGCAAGGGGCTGGGCTAACCCACGGGCTAAGGGCAGGGAGCATCCTTTCGGGTAGCCTGGCGAACCAGCAGACCAGCGGGCCTGTATGCCTCCCCAAGCGCCGCTACGGCTCCAGGATTCGAACCGCTCACCCTTAGTGTGAGAGTTGAACTCTTTAACCGCTTAATCCACGTACGATGGGTATTATACATACATATGTAGTATCACAACAATGTAACTCAACCTGCAAACTTATTTTCTTCTTTGAAATCGTTAAGGTACACGTAGCTCGCCCCTGAACATCTTTCTGATAATCAAATGGTAGCAATTATATACATTTTTAAACTAAAAATACTGAAAATCACAACAAAGAACACAGAGTTTATATGATCAACCTTCACACATTAAGTAAATAAACCATGAGCGTCATTATACTGAAACTGAGACAGAGACACTAAAGCTCATGGAATACAAAACAGAAAATCAATTCAGTCTCAACACTCAATCACTAAGAGGACTCGCCATCTTGTTCAATTTCTGAAGCTGATGCAGCTTCATCTTCTTCGTCCAAGCTACAATCAACGCCAATAGCAGCATGGCCATGGCCAAAAGCCTTAATGTGATCTTTCAAAGACCGCTTGTGCTTAAAATCTGAGCCGCAAATGCAGTACCAAATTTTTCCGCAGTTCTTTTCATGAGTCCTCCAGTCACCTTTGACCGCAAATGGCTTCCCACATTTTCGACACATGAAGGGTTTAGTTCCATGTTTTCTCTTGTAATGTGTTTGGAGGGTTCGGAAGTCTTTTAGAGGTCGGGCTCGTGGGTGATCAATGTTGTGTTTGCAACCTGGTGCACAACAATAACATGGAAGTCTTAGCATTCCTGTTGGTTGAGTTCCTCTTAATGAGTCTGGTCCTTTTCTATACTGAGATCCGTGTCCCCACATGTGCATCTGTAATAATAGTTTGGAAGAGAAATTAGTAAATGAGTTCATGTTGTGTGCCATAAATGATCTCCAACGACATCCTAACCTCTTAAACAGTTGCATCCATAGATTTGTCAGCAAAACTATATTTTCAAATCTTATCCAAAACAAAATCTTGTATGAACTCAATCTTCATTAGCATTCATACGAGAATCCCTAATTACAAAACCTTTTTCTTCCTAACCTCAACTTCATTAATAAAAGTTGAATTACTATGCAGCTTATTAGAATGAGCCCATAAACTAAAGAGATAAAGAGAACGAGAACCACACTGCATAGTGATATTGAAAATCGTCTAAATTAAGATTCCACATTTTGTGAACAATAAAAAAAAGTGTACCACACAATTATTTTCCATGAATCATGTTTCGAAAGGAGGATTGAGAATTTAATGCAACTTGAGATTTAAAAGAACTTTAAGAAGATACAAGGGAAATGATAAAAGCCTAAGTTTACGAGACATGTTTCCTGCAAAGTGGAGCCACTACAAAAAATTTGGCTATTTTCTCTTTACTTCTTAGAACTGCTCTTTAAGCCCCAACCCAATTCCAAAAAAACGCATAACTCGTAACCCATAACCTCAGTTGCTCATCACTACTTGATTTTTTTTGTATAATTTACTTATGTATATTAGGGATTTTGTTTTCCCTATCTTACCAAAACTCCAGCAAGCTATGGACTTGTTTCTGAATTGTTAGAGTTGCAGTGGTTGGTTCTCTAAATATTTTTCTTTTGAGAAACCTGAAATGTGACTAAGTAGAAATGGCAACTTGTTAAAAGTTGCAGACACAGGACTGTGTAAGCATATTTGAAGCTTTTTGTAGTTTAGCTTGATGCTAAAATATTCATTATTGTGGTTGCATTCTCCGTCATTGAACTCAAATCCTAGAGCCTTGTTTTTTTTTATTTAAGTGTTGATACATTTAATTTCTACTCTAAATGACATGTTTCAATCAAATTGCACATATAAGAAATTAATAAGTGAGACCATATATATAAATAGACACAACAAACTTAGATTAATGACCTGCAGATCAAATGAAGCCTGATTCATTGCTGCAATAATAACATCATAAAATGATCAAAAGTTGAAATAATCACAAACTGAAACATATCTCGAATTGAATGTTTTTGCATGGGCAAGAAGATTATTATATTCCTCGCAAGATCTGTTAGACTATTTGTAAATTCTTACAATGGTTTAGATGAATAAAATACAAGGAAATGGATTATAAAAATAATAATTAACTACCAAGAAAACAATGATCCTTTAATCTAAAATTTATGTATTTCTTGCGAGGAAATTAGCATGCTCTAGCAGAGTATATATCATGGGGCTGGCTGATTGTTTCCATAGGTGAAAATTCATGGCTAAGTACATGCTTTCTCGTGTGGATGAAAGATTTATAAAAATAGTTTTGAGATTTTATATTTATAAAAATGAACTATAATTGTACATAAACATATGATTTGCATTCTATTTTTATAAAATTTTAGCATTATTTTCAATTAAGATTGAATAGATTATTATTGAAAGTGTGTTAAACATTATGCCATAAATGGAAAAACTCAAAAATTTTGAAAAAGCTATAGATACAGAATCACAAATATGTAAACAATAATACGTAAAATTACATCTATATATGCATAAATACCTGCAAGTTGTTGTATCTGTTAAAGGTTTTGAGACAAACTGGACAAGAAAATTGAGTCGGACCAATGAGAATTTGAGAGGGAGTAGGAATCCAAAATTGACCACCAAGCTTGTTAAGTTTCTCCATAGATGATGAAGAAGAAGAAGTAGCACCACAAACTTCTTCCTTATCAACACATGGTGAAAGCATAGAAGAACCCACATCACAACTGTTATTAGGGCTAGCAGGAAGCCCTATATGGAGAGCTATACTAAGGTTCTCATCTTCTTCAACACTAGTACTACTTGAAAACAAGCTTTCAGAATCATCTTTCTTGTGCTTGTCACGATCAAACTCCATGGGAGAGGAGTTTAGATGGTGAGGTGGAAGGGGGTCTTGATTTGATGGGCTGAAGTAGTCAATAAAAGGGGGAGAAGATGGTTCTTGGTGATCAGAAGGGAAAGATGTGTTGTTGTAGTGATGGGAATTAAGAGGCATGAAGTTGAACCATTGAGTGAAGGGATTGGTGCAAGGGTCTGCCATGGAGGAAGAAGAAAGGGAGATGAATAAGTAGAAAGAAAGAGAGGAACAAAGAGAAGTTCTCTTGCAATTTGGAAATAAGAGAGACTGATGGAATATAAATAATAGAAAAGTAGAGAGAGAGAGAGAGAGAGAGAAGTGAAAATACAAAATGAGTATAAAGTCAAGAAATGACCTCCTGTCAAGTTTCAATGCAATGTAGAAATTAATATTTTTCATTAATAATATCAAGAATGATGGGGGAATTTTATTACCAAGACTGGTAAGGTTTTATTTGTTTTATTAAAATTATACTAATTATATAAATAAAAATTATTTTTATTAAATAAATCAATTTTTGAAATTTATTTTTATTATATATAATGATGACAATTTGTTATTTTATTTAATTTGATTTTAAGAAAACTCATATTAAAAGTCCATAAAAATAATGGTGTGGATAATTTTCTTCAATTTAATATTTTTGAAAAAAGAGAAGAGAATTAAAGGTAAAGACAAAGTCAGAGATTAGACTTGCAGGATTGTCTCTCACAATAGATGGAGAGATAGAGAAAGAACATTCAGTTATAAATATTTTTAACTTTAATAAATGGTTGAAGAAAATAGAAGTTCATCAAGCATTTCCTTTGACAGCTGTCTGTTGTAAAACTTTATATATTTGTTAATTAGCACTTTTAAGATCATAAAATAGCAAAATCAATAAATTATTGGGTTTGGATGTCTTTGTTTGTTATATATTTAAAAATATTCAAGTTGCTTTTTTAGGAGTACAACCCTCTTCCCTTATAAAATTTCTTGTTGCGATTATGTTCCTGAATTTGGCCTGATTAGTGAAAAATTGTCCATTTGAATTTATAGACTTTTACAGTTTTACAACAAAAATTATAGTGTCATTTCCTTATATCGCTTAGGAATCTATGAATCCGAAACCACTGAGGCATTTTTTAGGACAAAACCATAAAAATCTATGGATCCAAAACGAATAATTCTTCAATGATCAAGTATAGCGTGCGTAAACATGGTCTACAACACTTCTAACAAGTAGTTTTGTGAGAATAAAATTTAGTACTTTAAATGAGAAAACTAAAAATTTGAATCATTATAGTCGATTTTCATATTATGAGTGCAAATTATAGTAGCTGTTGATGAGATATGAGTGATAGGAAGTGTCATTTGCATAAAATCAACAACTTGTCTCCAAAGTTGGTTTAATCTTTCTATCACCAAACTGTTTGTAATCAACCATTTATATTTGTTGTTAGAAAGGGGTGCATGCATTAGATTCTGAGGTGACAAATGTTGACAAGTTTAAGAATCCATCCATGTATGTTAGTTTTGTTTAGTCACATCCACATGCTATCACTAATTCTTTTTTAATGCTCCTTTTGTACCATGTAAAATAAGTTTTCCAAAAAAATATATTTTTTATAATAGCTAATTTTATAAATCTTATTTTTAAAATTATATTTTTAAGTATTTTATAATCAAATATTTAAAAATATGATAAAAAATATTATTCAATATTTTATATCAAAATATTTTTTTAAAAATAAATTAAGAATAATTGCTATTTTTTATTAATTTTTAAATTATAATTTTGTTAATTTTTTTCAGTTGGTACTAAATGTTAAAAACTAAAGATAATATTTTTTAAATTAAATTTCTCAAAACAAGCAGAACTTAATTCTCCAATAAAAAACAAAAGATGATTGACTTGTTTCTTAAGCTTTTTTCTTTCTTTCTTTTATTAAAATGCTTCCTCTCTTTGTTAAGGATGTGCCCTTTAGATCATTGTGGATTTTCTATTTCCAATATAAAAGCGATATTTCAATATCTAAATTTGTTTGATTTTACTAATATGTTTGGCGGTTTTTGGAAAAATCTTCATCGGCAATAATATTCAGATTCTACATTTCTCAGCAAAATCTTGTATAAGACAATATTGCCATTTTAGTATATTTGTGTTATAAATTTTTACAATTATTACTCTAGGTTTAAATTTTTCAGTAGAGTCTTGTAGAAAACACAGAATTTACCAATAAAGAATTTATTTAACTCTTGATCAAACAACTTTTACAAGAATGAATAATGAGACAATTAAAATTTTCTAAGCTTTTCTTTTAACGATAAGTGACTCAAAATAATTCAAAACAAGTAACCCGGTGGTTGAGATAAAAAAAAAGTTAGAGGTATGATTAAAAGCTAATCAAGGGGTGTTTTTGTGAAATAAGTCTCATCTTTGTTGATCATTCTGAAGATGTCCTCCTAAAATGATAATGACATCTTGATATAGTTTATACATTTAAGTGGTGGATATGTTAAGGATTGAGCTAGATCTTTAACACTTGATTAAAAAAACTACATGTTGAACAGTGTCTCTTACAATTATAATCTTATCTCTTGCCTCCTAATTTTTGGCGATAACTTTCCGTTCGTACGGATATTTAAACCCTAATAGACTTTTTTTTCAAAAAATTAGATAAATGTACAATTTTTTTTGAAAGTGTGAAAATACCCACCACTATGTTCATTTCTGTTTATACACATTAATTATTTTGTAAATATGTCTAATTTCAGTTTAAATATACAAAAATATCAATCCCTTTAATTTTGTGTATTCTCTTTCTTATTTAATGCTTTCACATGAATGTTAATTAATTGCATTTGATTTTCTTTCTCACAATTAATTATTTTTTTTCTGTTTTAATCCACCCACTAATTGTACATTTATTTTCTCCATCATTTTTTCTTTACTTTCAGATTAATTTTACTCTTTCTTTTATTTTTTCATTATCTTTCTAAAAAAGACTTTAATTGAGCCAAACTCAAATCAGAGTACAATCGGTCGGTCCCAAATTACCTTAGTTTTTACATAAATCATCATCATCTCCTAATTTTATGTTGTCTTTACACTTGAATGTAGTGAATAGCCTCTTGGAAAAAATTATGTGATAAACTGCACCAATGACAATTACCCAATCATCTGAATGCACACATAGTTATACCAAGAATCAACACTTCATTGCTCTTTTCCTCATCAGAACTGCCCTGAAAAACCATAGAACCCTTTCGAACTATGTTTTCCCTTAATTCCTATTTGTTTCTTTGACGAGGACAATCCGTCTTTACATGTCCAACCTTCTTACTGTGATAACGTATCAATCTATTTATGTTCCTCATTCTCTTGCCATTGTGAATAGTTAATTTAGGGCCTACATTGTCTCCTGCAAAAGTATGCAATTTTTCTTCAATAATTTAGACAATAAAGTATCCTTAACATTACTTATTGAGAGTTTGTCTCTTCTAGGGATGTAAACGGGTCGAGTAATGCAAAAAAGTAAAACCTGGCCCAAACTCGAACCCGTGAGATATATAAACTACCTGAACCCGTCCCAAACCTACCCGTACCCGCCTAATACCATAATAGTACTGCATGTGGGTACCCATTACCCTTTTAAATACCCGAATCAATAGTCCATTGCTATTAAATCTTTCAACTCCACCATCAACGAGGTAGTAACAATCATAAAATTACTCTACTCATTTCCCATTTAAAGGTATTACCTTTTCTTACTTTTTTCATTCTATTTACATGCTTGCATAGATTTGGCTTGCATGTTTTGTTTTTGGACTGATAAAAAAAAGAAAGAGCTTTGTTGTTTTTTTAAATCGTGAAAAAAAAAGACAAGGAATGTGGGTGTTGAAAGCAAAAAGGAGAGAAGAAGAAGAAGAAGAGAGGGTGTGATATGCATCAATTGTTTAGAAAATAGAGAAGGTTTTGATTTTGGGTTTTTGTTGTTGAAGAAAATAAAAGAGGATGAAGTGGTTTGAGTGTTTTGATTAAAAAATTAAAGAAGTGGGTGTTTGTTTTAAGGTAGAAAATAAAGAAGGAGGTTGTTGATGGTTGTCGCTAGAAGAAAGATAGAGGAAGGCAATGAGGTGGAGATGAGAGAATAAGAGAGGGGAGTGAAGTAAAGTGGGTTGTGGGTGATTGTCATTTAAAAAATGGAAAAAAGTGGCTGTTGATTGATGAAATGAAATTAGGGTTAATAGTTATTTTATATTATATAAGGGTAACCCCATACCCGACTCGAACTCATGATGGGAAAGTTTTAAATACCCGTACCCATCCTAAACTCATTAAAATTTTTGGGTTAGGCTTTACGGGGCAGGTACCTATAGGTACTTAATTTTTTCCTGCCCGCTTCTATCCTTAGTCTCTTCCATACATAATCTTAACAAAACTCTCATAAGACCCAGGCAAAAAATTTAACAGAATATATCTTGATCATCATCATTGAGGGTGATCCCAATACTTTTCAAATCTAATATGTTCATATTAAAATTATTAAGATGTTTCTTTACCTGCATCCGTTCGGTCATCTTCAAGGTATGCAATAGTCGTTTCTAATAAAGTTTATTTGTTAAGGATTTATTCTGATACATACTCTCTAGCTTCTACTGCATGCCTGCTATAGTATTCTCATTGGCAACCTCCCTCAAAACTTCATCCTCCAGACTTAGTAGAATCGCCATTATGTGTTCTCTTCTCAATATAAGCTTTATGTACTTCTCTGAATTCTATTAATAATTTTTCTTCACCTTTTTGTTAAGGATAAGGATTCTATAGAAACAAGAATTCTAGCTGATTAATGATGTTATTGTTATTATCGTTTAATATTCTATTGCAGTTTTAACTGAGGCAAAAACTTTGTAAATTGCAATATATATGTGCATCAAATGTTAATAGAAAATTAAGTTGAAGCATTGACTTTACATGGTATCATGGCTTCATAAAATCTTCTACCATAGTATTTTTTTTACAAACTCTCTCTTATGGTGTGCTCAACTCTTCCCAATATTATGTGTTTATAGCTTAATTGCCCATGTTGATGGAACCAAACCATGCCCTCCATCCACGATTAATGACCCGTCAAATCCCAATGTGGCTATTTGGTACAAGCATAATCAACTCATTCTTAGTTAGATCATCTTTTCTGTGTCTGAAAGCCTTTTACCACAAATTGTTACAACTAACTGAGCTCATGATGCATGGCAATGACTGGATGCCACTTATGCTTCTGGATCACGTGCACAAATTCATAGCTTGCGTGAACAACCATCAACTCTATCTCGTGGTTTAGACTCCATTATATGCAACACGCAAAAACAATTGTTGATCAACTTTCCTCCTTCAACAAACTTGTGCATTCTGATGATCTTAACGATTGGATAATGGCTTATCTTAGTCAAGAATATCAACCCTTTGTGAGAGCTCTACATGCTCGACATGAATCCATCTCTATTGATGATTTATTTGGCTTATTACTCAGTGAAGAACTTTAGTTAAAGCAAGATAAATAACCCAATAATTCCTTGAATGCCACAAAAACTCAGTTCAACACACCTCACATGACTTTACCAGGGATTTCTCATCAACATCAACATCTATTTTGGCCAACTAAGTGTAGCGTGGAGGTGGTCGACATGGAAGTGGTTAGGGAAGGGGAGGTTGTGATCATGTTCGCAAACTAAAACTTTTTAAATCATCCAAATTTCTATTCCATTAACTACAATATATAGTGTCATACCTATCAAGGCTATGGACGTATATCTCTAAAATGTCCTTTTGGTTGATCAATCAATCCACTGTCATCTCATGTTGGTGTTACTGCACCACCACAAAACTCTCAAAACTGTGTTGTGGATTCAGGGGAATCTCATCATCTGAAATCAGATCTTGACAACCTTACTATTCATTTTGATAATTTCGATACAGATGAAGTCACAATTGACAATGGTACAAAACTTCTTATCTCTCATCTTGGATCTTCTTTGCTAGCTTCTAATAACAACATACTACATCTGTCCAATATTCTGCATGTGCCCAAAGTTTTTCATAATTTGCTATCTGTTTGTGCTCTCACAAAATCTAATGATGTTTCAATTGAGTTTTCTGTGAAAAATTTCTTGTTAAGGATATCCATATAGGAAAGTTTTTGTGCCAAGGACTGAATAAAAAAATATGTCTATTTTTTTCCACTACAACGTCATTTCATCGAGTCTCCTCCACCACAAAGTTACGTTGCCATTACTACATAGCACCAACATTTGAGTCATTCTAATTTTTTCATTGTTAGTAAAGTTCTTTAAGACAATAATATTTATTCTTCTAATTTAAAGGATCACATTTATTTCATGGTTTATGTGTTGGTAAAAGTCACAAGCTACCTTTTATTCATTCTTTATCTTAGGCCATTATACCTCTTGAGTTAATATGTACTGATATTTGGGGTCCTTTCTCGATTAATGCTATTGATGGTTTCCATTATTATTTACTTTTTCATGGTCATCACTCCAAATGTTTTGGATTAATAGATCAAAAGCTTTGAGCAAATTCATCAAGTTTTATAACTTTGTTGAATGATTTTTTGATACTACTTTAAAATCTTTCAGGCAGGTTGGGGAGGAGAATTTTAGGCACTTGCATAATATCTTGCTAAGAATGACATCTTACAACGTATCTCATGCCCTCACACTCCTTAAAAATAGTTGTGTTGAAAGGAAACGTCAACACTTAGTTGAACTTGTTGTCTCTATGATACACACTGCTCATGTTCCACTCAAATATTAGAACTATGTCTTGATTGTGCCAATTATAAATTGTTTACCTAATCCTTTGTTACAATATAAATCTCTTTATAAAATTCTTTTTGGTGCTAAGCCTGACTATAACTTTCTTAAAGTGTTTGGTTGTCTGTATTATCCTTATTTACATCTATATACTAAAAATAAGTTACAACCTCGCTCTTTAACTTGTGCCAATTACATTATAAATTGTTCACGATAGCACATGCACATAAATGTTCCACAACAATTATCCATTTTCACAACATAAGTCAAACATGCTCATAACAGCCAACTCGTGGCATAAACCAACATACAACATTTGTAACTCATATGAGTTCATCACCATAACCATAAAGGAACACTCATAATGTGCACATGGATGCTCAAACATAATCCATTATAAGCTTCATACTTACATTCAGACAACACTTATCACAAAGGACATCACATAAGTCATAAGCCACATACTTATGAACATTCAACACTTTTATAGAGAGTACACATTCACAACACCATATGCAATTCACTCATACCAACATCAATATAATGCATCCATAATTCATTTCATCACCAAATCTCGTAAGTGTGCCTTACGGTCATAACCATTCATCACTTAACACATTACATACTTACATTTAAGCAACCTCACAATCATCATTCAGTTCATCAAAGAATAATCACAACACTTTACTATCATCATTTACCATACACAACATATCAATCACAATCCACACAATTTCCAAGCAATCCATACCAATTTCCAATTCAATCATATAAGGCATTCCAACAAATTTTGCTGCCATTTCAACAAAGGAAACATCATTCACATACGCTTAACCATACAAAGGCAAGCATACAATAGTAAGCGTCAAAGTACACTTACCTCAAGCTCCCGCAGACTCGATTCGGCACTAATCTCTTATTCGAGTTCCGTTTGCGGCCTCCTACACAAATCATGTTACATTTCAAATTACATAAATTATCCTACACTTAATTTTTCAATTAATCTTCCATTTAACATAAAATCCCTAAAATTTCCCACAAACCTTAAATCCTTCAATCTCCCAAAATCTACCGTTTTTTCGTGAAATGTTTATACATTTAGTAACTAGGATAAAAAAACACAACAAAACCCTACTAAATGTACCTTATTTCACTCCAATTTCAGCTTAGGTTAGAGGATTTACCTTTCTTCCTCTTTCCTTCCAAACCCTAGTTTGTAGAAAATCAGATGGGAGGATCGATATGTTGTTAATCCGCTGAAATCCACAAGTTAGGAGGAAGGTTTGGTGTTTAGGGCACCTTGGAATGTTGTTTTGGGGTTGAGAGAATGTTTGGAAGAGTTGGGGGATGTTTTGTCCCGAAATGAGATGTGTTCTCCCCTTTTAATGACTTGTTCAGACCCCCGATAACGTATGTTTATTTTACAATTAACGTACGTTACTAAAAATGCAATTCTGGGAAAACAGGCTTAAGTAACGTACGTTATTATTGCATATAACGTATGTTACTCCAATAAACAATAATTAACGTACGTTAATGATACAATTAACGTAGGTTAATGATACAATTAACGTAGGTTAATGCACCCCTGACTGCCACATTTTCCATTTCCGACTTTCTTTCGATCCCCGACATATATATCCTTACATATACATCCTTCCAACTTATTTTAGACATTATTCCACATAAAATTAGACATTTTTTGGGGCGTTATAGCTCTCAACCCCCTAAAGAAATTTTGTCCCCAAAATTTGAAACAAGTTAGGTTCCAAACACTCAACTTAATTAACTTAAACTCACACATTCCCACTTAAACTCTTAGCTTAAGACAACCAACAAGGACCAAACATACCAATAAGCAAGAACATATTCTTATGTTTCAAATTGCTTTTATATCAGATTATAAATAAGGATCCAATCCAATTCATCTTAACTTACATACTCAACCTCATAATAGCACCACAATTCACATTATCATATTCATGCTCAAGGCATGCTTCACTATTAACACATTGACACCTTAAATCACAAAGCATTTTATACACTCAACCATAACAAGTAAACCAACCCAAATCATCAAATTAACAAACAAAGGCTCACAATCATGTTCACAACTTGCTTAAACCTTCATATATCTTCTTCTTTTTCCATCATCCAATCAAACATTTCATCGTACACATGCCTTAATGAAACTAATCATTTAATCCATGTGCTTACTTTCATTTTCGTTCTCACCCTTATCCATAAGGTTTTCAATACCACAATTACGCAAACACAAGTAACCAAGGAACGGTCTTATATTTCATTTTGCATCTTAACACTCGAGTATTCCACTCGTGATCCCTCACTTAAAGGCTTTTCTTACACCCATAAGTTCCAACATTTTCCTGTCACCCCATTTTAGGCAATCTGCCTTTAACACACCATATTTTCGTCATGACTCCCAAAATTAACTTGCACTCCATAAATCTCTATTTTCATTATCTTTTATGCCCGGTGTCAACCATCTTTCTAGGCAACAGTCGGCTTAAACTTGTCTTAAGTTCTTCTGACTTGCCACTGTAACTACCCTCAATCTCTCATCGACTCTTGGTCGAATTATTGTCTACTCACATAACCACATCATAACCTCAAGGTCATCCCTATTCATCGAGTACTCCAATGAGCACCCAAACATTTCTTTACTATTCAATTTCCACTTTAACAACTAGTGTTTCATTCATAAGCTTCACTTAACCCATTTATCCAATTCACAAAATCTCCACTTTACACATTAAACTACACATATACTTATCTCAATATCGCAAGAAATCAAAATCACATCTCGTTTATCTCTCACAATATATCTATGCTCGCAATCTCCCATCTATCAGGTAATGCCTGTCCAAGGTAGGTAAACAAGAACATAGTTTGCGATCGCATAAGAAAGAAATGCAGCAATGCAGAACTTTTTTGAGAAATGCAGGAAATGTCCTACCCTTGGTCAAGAAGAATATGCAGGAAGTCAAAAAATCACTTCCTTATACAAAGTAAAACCCTGGCACTACCTTCAAGAGAAAGGAACGAGCGATAGCAACCTCAATAACACGCTCCATAATCAAATCCCCAAATTTGCTTACTATAGTCTCCCAATATCATTCATATTGATACCTTGAATTTTTCTTCCTTTGGTTACTTCTCTCGTATACACTATTGTTTTTCCTTTACAATGGGGCTAATTACACTCCCTAAGTCCTCAGCTCAATTTTACCTTTCACTCACTTAATGCTTAGTCAATCACTTAGACCGTCAAGTTCATTCATTTGAGTTTTTGTACGGAACTCAATCCACGTACCACTCTAGATAACTTTCCCAATTCCTGGGAGAACATTCATACACTTGCTAGTTACTTAGGTTTCTCCCAAGTTCTCAAGTCTCATTTAGGCACTCCATTTGCCGCTAACAATTCCGTTCTTATTCTTCCGTAAAGTTTCCTCATTAATTGACATTTTATGCCATAATCACAATAAGAATTTATCGAACCCAGAGTTATCTTTGTTGTTGTTAAGACTCATTCACACTTGACTTTTCATAAAGTGTTTAAATTTTTGTTCAAAACACTTATTACATAGCTTTCATACTATGTACACATGAATAATTTACATACTTGTATTTTCATTTTGCCCCTTTAACATTAAAATTTTCACTCTGCCAAGCTTGAGGTAAAATTTGTCCACGAGATCGTGATGTTGACACGCTCGCCGTGCCAACCGAAAATTTCACCCATGCACATTCAATTTTCCGTTACTCAACACTCAAATCATTCACATAGCATCAAACATTCTTTTAGCATTTAACTTACCATTTATATAAGCACGCTTTCTACAGGTTTTACATCTTTAACTCATCTGCTCCCACAATTTAGCAACCAAAAACTTTAGTTATACAATTAAGCAAAATATGTACTTACCTTCTTATGGCTTCTTAATTTCTCCTTCCAACTTTTTGTCATAATCATGTAGGAATTATTCTATACTCACATTTTAACATTTCATCCCATGTAAGAACATTCATACAATGTAGCATAGCCACACCATTTTCTTTCATTTTCCCTCTTCTATCAGTAGAATCAGTAAACATGCTTCCTACAATATCTTTGATTCCCGTTTGAGTGTGGTTCTATATATATACCATAACCATTTATAGACGAGTATATCCTCACTCTTCATTGATTAATGCACACAAGGCAATATAGGTCTTTAACCCTTTCATTTTACTCAAACACACAGCAATGTAATTGACACTATCAGCACTTTATCCTGTACTTACTTATGCTTACTGTGCCCTGGGGCGGACCTATGCCCCTGCACAGACTCTCGGGAATCGACAGCCTTGTGCGATACAATGTCAACTAGCTCCATCTTTTAGAAGTCACCATTTCCAAAACCTTAGTTTCACACACAAGAATGCAATGAAAGCATTTTTCCAGCACAGTCCGCAGGGAATCTAATCCCTGCTTTGATAGCACTAAATGTGAAACCCAAATTTGTAAAACTCTTTTTCAAATAAACAGTGATTTTGGCAACCATTTTTTCCTGTTAAAACATAAGTTATGCAAGAGAGAGAAAACTAGAAGAATAGTTTTTTTTCAAACATATTAAAAAAGATCAAGGTTGACCATACACAAACAAATAGAAAAAATATGAAAGCAATGGAAATCATTTTACATGCCACTTTTATAAATCTTGTCTACACTACAATGGTATAGGCATACAACAAAATCATATCACAAAACTAGGAGCTCGACCTTCTTCAGTATCGCACCGCTTAGCCTTGCCAAAAATGTAGTCTTGTCACTAATCTCTATCACTCTGCACAACATTCAACACATACAAAGGTGAGTATATAAAATACTCAGTAAGTGCAACCCTAGTATTGTTAAGATGAGGTGCAGGGAACATTCGGCCAACACGGGCATGCTCGTGGAACACGATGCCGTATTCGCACCTTAATTCCCTAATGGCTCACCGCTGCCATTTACATGTTGTTCCTTTAAGTGTTTTATCAGCTAAGGAATCATCCTAGATTATTATCTCAGTTCAGATAATCATTAGTACGTTATTTGGGCTAAAACTAGGTTTCTGGACACAACTAACGTATGTTTAACCTGGCCCTCACGTACGTTATTCATCAGTTCATCCTTACATTTTCCAGCACATGAATAACGTAGGTTACACTACATGTAACATACGTTATACACCTTTAACGTACGTTATCTATCCATATAACGTATGTTAATGGATTCCATAAGCATTCTGCCCACATTTTAAACCATTCTGATACTTGTGCATTTCTTACACCATTCAAGCAAGCTAAACCAAACATCTTAGCCTCTTATTCAACCATTTCATACCTCTTATATCCACACACAACATCCTTAATCAAACAATCTAATCATAACACAATCATGCAGATAATTAACATACATTCATCAATTCCTTTTTATGATCATTTTCAACTACTTACAATTAAAATCCCAAAACCAAACCACAAAGTATAGCCTTCCTTGCATATCATACGATTCATAATTTTCTCAACTCTCAACCAACACATATATCAGTTATCATATTTTTATATTCATCCAAGAATATGAACATACATTACTTTCATTCCAAAACCACTCAACATACAACTTCCTCTTCTCATATGAAAAACAACTCAACATACACACATACATACTTCATTTCATTCATAAACACATATCACATTCCTCATTCTCACCATCAAATCAGCACACATATATATATGTTTCATTAGTAGTCATAAGTATCATTATCATCAATAAAACATCAACCACAATATAACATTCAAACATAGATTAGCTAGGTTACGCTAGCATCACATCAACACCATCTCATGAACAATTCTCATCATTTCATCATGGAACATACAAGATCACATGTTCATCACTCAAATTTCAAGCTCATATTGTTGGATTTCCTAACGTGTTCTAAGTCTAAAGGCAGCGTAAAATCAATTAAAACACAGCAAGAACAACCCAAGATCACATCAAAACTTAGACTAATACATATATTTACATTAAGGTGAATACTAGATGACATAAAAATCGAATCTTTAATGAAAGAACATAACTTTATTTCTCTCCTTCAAGGTCGTGGGTATTCTTTACCAAGAATACTTAACTACCATCTCAGAATACTCCGAGACGACCTTTTTGACACCAAGATTGAATCCCAAACGTGATTCCTCTACAACATTAACACACGGATTAAACGGAACATGTACTAGCACAAAAAGAATAAGAACGATTCACCTTTTTTTCAATCGGATGAGGAAACTGCGAGATGAAAAGTGCCACGATGATCACTCAATGGACCAGCCCATTAATCTCACTTATTCTCTCTTAGAAAAACCCTAAATCACTCTCAATTTAGGTGGAAGCTCACGTTTTTGGTGGTGTGTTTGACGGGACAAATTCTCTTAATGAAAACTAGGGTTTTAGTTGTTTCTATAAAGAGGAGTTTTAAGAGATTAAACCACTTAACAATCCTAATGCCATTAGGACTTTGTTAAGTCTTTAAATAAAATAAAATTCCTCAAAAACCACCCTAAAAAAACGTGATTATATGTGGATAATTAACAAGAATCTTTCTTTTAATTTATACCACATTAATCTTGTCTTAACTTAAGACAAGCTTCCTAAATTTTCTCTCACTTATCTTCTTACATATTTTCACTTAAGACTCATATTTAATAAATAATCTTTGTCTTAAAATCATGTAAGAAATATGATTTCTCATACATCTTGAGCCCAATTACCAAAATTGGGC
Source organism: Breynia disticha f. nivosa (assembly GCA_948193385.1). Classification (NCBI taxonomy): domain Eukaryota; kingdom Viridiplantae; phylum Streptophyta; class Magnoliopsida; order Malpighiales; family Phyllanthaceae; genus Breynia; species Breynia disticha. The sequence goes on from CANYCX010546084.1 coordinate 17,899, forward strand.
CATATGCCCGATCTGACTCAATAGCCGGATTTTGACCTAAGGTGAAATACCAAAATTACTCTTTTCAGTTTTCTGCCATCCATGTGCGATCTGTAGGACTATTTAATAAAGGCAATGAGTTTAATAACTCATAAATCATAGCCAGTCTCTAGTAAGACACTATGATCACTCTAAATTAAATAGCTGACGAGCGGTGTCAACAGCCATACTACAATTCAAATACATCCCTTGACCTTCAATATCTTGATTAGCAAAGGCACGTCGCTAACACCCTTATTTAATGCTAAATCACTTTTTTTGATCTCTATGAAAAAATAGATAAATTCGAATACATGACTTAATCATTTCATTCGGGTGCATCCACACTCTTTCCAATCTTGTCTATCAAGCGGCCAGTGATATCAACTCTCATTGAGAGGGTCAATCCCTTCACTTCACTCCTGCTCTTACTTATGATTCGTAGCATACTCAATCATACCCATACTTGTCAACCTTTTACGGCCACGTTAGGCGTATGTCAAAGTACACTAAAAATCATAACAAGAGACATAGTGATTTTCAGT